>JAQFYT010000309.1:0-28347 GCA_034694925.1 Ceratophysella denticulata
ATGCCATTACAGTTGCCAGTTCCGAGCGCACCTTGTGGTGGGAGATGGAACAGATGCCCTTTTAAGTCCCTCTTAAAGATCATTCGTTCACTTCGGAGTTATCCCGACTTTTTTCCACTATCTTATGTAGTATTCCCAATTCCATGATCCTTCTCATCCATATTCTATTATGTTCATCTTATTGAGTCACCCATTCACCCCCACCGCCCAGAGCTCTCTTTGCATCTTCCCGATAACTTTTTTTATGTCTCTGTTCTCACGCATTTCAAATTTTTTATACTATTTTTATGATGGAAAGGAATTGAAAGTGAATTTAAACATACTGGGGATATGGAGAAGGAGAAAATAATATTTTTGTGCATCTCTAAAAGTTCCTAGAGACGTAGCTTATTTTGCGTCGTGAGTAAAAGTAAAAGTTTTTTATTTGTTTTTTTTTCGAGCTATGGACTTAACTTTACGTTTTACATGTCTGATGCGCTCATGAGATAGTGTCAAGATGTCATACTGTCAAGTGTCGTTAGGAGGCTCAGGCTCAGGGAGGGTATCAGGAGTCGGAGTTAGTGTTAATGGTGGATAATGGTATAGGGGTCAAAAGTTAGGAGCCTTATCTTTTACTGTGATATGTTTACCCTATGTGCTATTGTCCCTAAGTGAGGTATTACTTCGCAGTTTTGAACGTAGCACGTGAAAAGGGCTCAGGCGCGTCGTTTTGTAATATTCGATTAGTTTCTGAACTTTTAATTTCATGCATAAATTGTATTGTTCGCTATGAGTGAAGGAGCTGGTAGGAATGAATAATAGGCAGAGGCAAGGTTATAGTTTTTCCATTTTTCAGCGTGACTGTCACGTTCTAGGGATATGCCGAGAAAAGTTGGGGTGGATAATGTGATTTTGTGAAAGTAGGAGAAGAGGAACATGGTGAGAATTAAATGAGGGCGGAGTAATTAGAGAACCGGTGCAGGAGGCAGAATAGAATGTCATGCTAAACGGCTAAACGAGAATGACGTGAGTTGGGGTCCTTCAATTCAAGCCATTCTATGCTCGGAGTATATAAAGTATAAAATTGTGAATGCAAATTACAAAGATAATTTCTGTTCTGTTTTGGCTAAAGTCAAGAGTCTAGAGGCTCTTCCATTAACCGTAACTATGCTATGAAGGGAAGGAGCATTTGACGCCTCATGTATCTCGTGGTCTTCGACCCTGGCCTGGCTTGGCATAATTTTAATATTAACATTAACACAGAACTGCTTGAGTGGCAACTCAGCTCCGTTTTGGTTTCGCAGAAGAGATTGTTACAGTCTGGAGTGTGTATAGGCTACGTGCTAGACGTCTTACCGCACTAGAACCTCATTTGCCTTGAATGGGAAGGGGAAAGTAGTATAAGGAGAAAGTCTTCAGAATGGCATATAGCAGCACATTGAAGCAGCCTTATGGCGAAAACAGAGAGGGGTCCCATAGCCCATAGTTTTCCAAGGGAAATCTCTTAATGGGAAAAGTGCAATAAAAATCCGGTCGATACGCACTTAAACCTAGAAGTTGTGTTAGAATGAGGAAGAGAAAGAACACCTTAAATTATTCCTGTAGAGTCTTCTAAAGGATCTTCCTGAACTACCTACTACGTCTCAAATGGTGTAAGCGTGTTGTCGATTTCCCCTTGTATCGAACTAATTTAATATCCACAAAATAAATTGTTCCTTTCCTCGTAATTGACTCATAGTGCTGTCCAATCATGCGCCGCATGTCTGGCTCGTGGCCTGCTTACGGATTGAGTCTGCTGAACGCTGGTACACGGACGCCACTCAGGCAATACCACCAACTTGCCTCTCGCCTCTGACCGTTTGACCATGTTACAGCATTTTTCGGTTTATGGGATACGCGCTAGCATTGTGGCTCGTTACGAAATGATCGGACTTTTTCACCAAATAAGAATTTTGGTTATGTTCTTGAATCATCCACGGTAGCGGTCAGTATTGACGCTGCTGCCATTACTGAAGCTCTAATAGCCTATTTGAAGGTGCTGGCACCGAAAAACTAAAGACATAAAAATGGTTGAAAAGCGTAGAAATTGCAATGAAATTGAAAACTCGGAAAGAATCATTTCCTGTGGCGTCTCCCATTTAAAACCCTTGTATGTAGCTCTAGACACTCGGTTCGGTTACTTTACTTCTCCCAGAAGGCGCAGAGAAAAAAGCTGTAAAAAGCCCGAGAGAAGAGAAATGACTGGTGAAGAATTGGCTCATAAAATGGGCTGGGAAGTGTTCCCTCTCAACTTCTCATTGAATAGCCTAGGCTTTTAGGCCTTTGATATTAGTTTATAGTTAGATTTTAAGAGTTTTTCCCGACGAGGTATTAAGAGTTTTATTTGTCCAGTGTCAGGATGTGTGGGGCATTGCGTAAAAGTTTTCTGGGAATGGGGCAGAATTGACATTGGCGGAAAGTCTGGTCGTATCTAGCAGAATTTAAGGTTGTATTGCAAAAATTAGATTTCCACGCGAAATTTATTCAGAGCAGTTCATAGGCACAAGACTAGTTTCCTGGTTAAAAGTTTTGTGTATGAATTCAAATGGCTTGTGCAAAACCTTTCAGGCAAATTAGTCCGTTTCGGAACATGTAATTAATTATTGTATTCCTTATAAACCTTAACATATTTCTTGAATGTTTTTATATTAAAAAAGCGATTGGTTTCCAGTTCCTATCTTCAGGTTTCCAAGAATGTATTGTTCCTGAGCGTATATGGCGAAATGTATGTTTAGCTCGTACCGCGCGACGGATTTAGATTCGACAGCACAACCTTAACCCAAAACTTCCTTTTCTCTCTTTTCTGGTTTACTCACTTGTGACCATAAACCAAAGAGTGAGATATCCCTTTCCCAAACCAGTAGTTACAAGTACAAAAGTAACTACCATAATACAGCTGGAGCCTACAGCTTCCCACCAAACTGAACTCTGACTCGGAGAATGGCTTTAAAAGTTAAGCCCTTGCTTGGTCTCTGGTCTGGGTTGGGAGTTGGGGCTCTTCGGGTAGTCCGGGACTCTCGGAATTTATGATTCAAGTTGATATCTTTTGATGACTCTCGATGAGATGATACTTCTGGGGTCCAGGGCCTTTTCTCTCATATAAAACTTTCTTTTTCCTCCCATCGATTTGTACAAGTTTTTCCTCTTTGGCCCGGGAGGAGTTTCTATGAGTTTTTGGTAGCCCTGATGCTACCAGGCCAGCCTAGGAACCAACACCAGCCTGTGCTCTCAAGGAAAATATAAAGTAGTTTCTAGGTTGTGTAAGGTAGACCAAAGTTCAAAGGTTCTTCCTCCTTAGGTTCAATGTGTAACGCGGGGCCTGGGTGAGTAAACAGGATGAAAAAGAATCTGATAATGTTGTTACTTATCTACTTATTTTTTTTTGAAGAACCCTCTTCTTCTGACTCTAACTGTCAGTGAAAGCGAGTAGAAAAAAAAGTTGTATTTTTCTCCTTCCTGGTTACAAGTGTGTTGTAGCTTGTAGTTTGACATAGTCGATTTGAGTTTTTGAGAATAATGATGTGGTCTGGAGAAAGGTGAAGTATCGAAGTATCTCCTTCCAACTTCCTGTTGTTGCGGGGTCTGTATAGCCTCCGACCATATTATACTATGAGTTCTATACATTGGACTATCCAGAATGTGTTTTTGTTGGAGATAATTTTATTAGGTTTATATGCGTGTATCTCTATGGAGAAAGCAAGCGGTTCCTGACTTTCTCTTGGTGAGAGTCTTAAAATGCTGATGCACCAAGCCGTACTATGGGTTCCTAGTAATGTGACCACGATTCATATAAATCACATTCTTGTGTGTATATCATTTTGCTAGGGATACAAGAATGTATCGAAAATCAAAGCTCCATTCTATGGTGTGGGGAAAAGAGTGACTATGTTTTCCGTTCTACTTCAACGTTGACTTTATTCATGGGCTCTCTCAGTAGGGGGTACTCCAAGTTTTGGCTGAGCATCAAGGCAAGGGTGGGTGGGATAAGATACATTTCCGTGTTTCATGACAGGGAAGTTAAGATACGACCCGGGATGTTTTGCATGGGAAGGAAAATGAAATCTTCTCGCATGCTTGCAGTGCAGTTTTGATGATAGCTGGTAGCTTGGAGCAAGTGCTAGTTAGCTCTGGTGAAGGTAGAACTCACAGAATGTAGTCTGTAATCTGTAATGTGAATAATGAAAAATCAGTTCTGTGATTCTCATTGCTGATACAGGCTCTGGCTCGCAAACTCACAATGCCCCATCAGGGTAATTCCGAAAGATTCATGGTAATTTAGACTCGGGAAGGTCGGATAAAACTAGTAGATAAGTAGTATGGTATTCGATCATTTCCCCACGGATAGTTAGATTGCGGACGTTAATTTGCCGTGTGTATAAAGCGGACTTTCGCCAAACGGTGAAGTTGTCCTGGACTTAATTTTGAAGGCTTAGATCTGTACCTACATAAGGACTTGTGCGAACATATTTATATCTCGTCAGATTTAACGTAAATATTACGAATGTAACGCGTCTTCGGTCACAAGTTGAATTTTTTCAGCAGAAATGGCGTTATACGCATAAAGCCATATGCTGACGTTATCACTCGTTCATCAACTGGATGAGAAAGTGGGAAGGCCAAGTCTTCTCATCTGGTGACCGTCTTTTCTTCTTGAATCTTGAGAGAAGAAGAAGAGATAAAATTCAGTGCCTGTCTTTCTCAAACTTTTTGCATGTAATAGCATGGGAGAGAGAGTTAAGTTTGGTAGTGAAATGTGAAATGCATCACTCGTGCATCCTTCCAACTAGATTTCGACCAGAGGAGTTAGATTGGGGGTTCCTTCAAATTGGATAGAATTTTATGCGTGAGTGGAGTTGAGATATGAGACAGAATTTTGGTTTTCCTTCTTTACTTCTTATATAAAAAGGCAATTTGCCTCCCGCCGCCACCCTGCCTGCCCGCCATCCAATTCCTTTACATTTTACATATCTCTTAAACATCCTCCTTTTCTGTCTTCCATGACTCTCATGGTTCGTTTCCCGCACCATTCTTATTTTATAATGGATAATGTGGTTTTCTCCACAAAAAAAAAATTCAAATGCAATTTTGTACTGTGTGTACGTACTTGTGTACTCCAGGATGGGCTCACTTCTCGGCTACTTTGCCTCTGGGTTCCGCTCTAGCTTCCCCATCTCTTCCCAAGGCTGTGGTAGACCAATGATAGCTTCGTATTAGAATTTTCTCTATTCTGTACGTGCAGGTACAGCTTGGAACAAAATATTTGAAACGCTATAAATTTCATGCAACCAGTGTTGGATTAGCTTAACTCAGTGCTCCAATTTCCTTATGTTGCAAGCGATCATGGTCGTGATGGACTTCTGTGCAGTTGATATTGAGATATAACTCAGGGATAACTTTCTCCGGCCATGGCCATACGCTCAACGATGGCTGACAACATAGTTTTAAGTAAATATTATTGCATAATTATATCCAAAAGTAAATAAGTTTCAATTTGTTATATTATCTGTATACCTTGTCGAAATACAATTTTTGCGTATTCGAGATTTTCTTGGTCAAGCATTTGACTGTGTCACCCTGTACTTGCACCGACCAATAACATGATTCACTTGACTTGAATTTGAAGGCATTGGGGTTTGGTGTATTAGACGAGGATCGAGTTGCCTTCAACTGAAGCCAACTTTCTTCCTCCCGGCTTCATGGGGCTAGAGAGTGAAAGGAGGGAGTGAAGTGAGTGACAAATTTTCCGTTTGGCTGGAATGAGATGAGCTGAAGCTTGAAGCGTGGGGACCTGAAGTAAATATATGTCTGATATTATCAAGGAAAGTATGGTAGAGAACGGGAAATTTTTGAGGACTCGACACAAACGAATGCCCCTGACCATGAATGATCGATTGTCCAACATACATCCTTCCCTTCTTTTTCCCTTTTATTTCATTCCATGGATAAAAACCCCTCACTGCTTTCACTCAATT
The DNA here is from genome assembly GCA_034694925.1 of Ceratophysella denticulata. Classification (NCBI taxonomy): domain Eukaryota; kingdom Metazoa; phylum Arthropoda; class Collembola; order Poduromorpha; family Hypogastruridae; genus Ceratophysella; species Ceratophysella denticulata. Next base: position 5,991 of record JAQFYT010000309.1, read on the forward strand.
TCGTTCATGTGTGATAGATTGGGGTGGTCTCAGTGGATCCCGAAAGTTTATTTGCGGCGAAAAACTCTTAGGAATACGGTATATCTAGGATATAATTGAATTCTATGGATCTGATCTGATCTGGATCTAAGGTCCAGATGTTATGGTTATGGGGTTGAACATTGAACTTGAACAGATATGTACATAGGTAGTTCGTATTGTATTGAAGTAATTCAATGTGTGTAGTTATTTATGAGCAAGAGTTTTGATAGAAATGCCTTTTTGTTTTGATTTACAGGGACGATGCAACCGAGAGAAGCCACCCTGTAAGTACTTCCATCCTCCGCTTCATTTGAAAGACCAGCTGTTAATCAATGGTCGGAATCATTTGGCATTGAAAAACGCCCTCATGCAACAGATGGGACTCGCTCCTGGTCAAGCTGTGGTTCCCGGTCCAGTTCCTCAAGTGGTAAGTGTATTAAATTATGGTTTTCTCTTTTGTACTACCATTTGGGGTTTGCACGTGAGTTCTACAGGCTGCCGTTCGGATTATACATATTTGGAGGGATTAATTGGAGTTTATTAGGGTTTTGAGCGTTTAACATAATCTAACATGATTTAATTTCGCTCAGATATCCGAAGACCGCCTTTCAAAACATCTTGCATGCATGCGGTTTAATTCCAGTAGAACGCGAACGCACACGCAAGTCGAGTGTGGTCTTGCAAGTGGAATATTATGTATTACATAGGGCATAGAAGCATACCGGCGTAACTGCGGTTTATTTCATGCATAACAATGATGAATGATTTTCAATTTGCATAACCTTGTCCTGGGTTGAAGGTTTGTCTATATTTGCCTTGGTGTAAATGTTCTTTTACATTACATAACCCGTGTATTTATATCTATCTTTTTTAGGCAACGAATCCGTACATTGGAGTGACGAACTCATACAACCCATACTTTGCGAATGGTCCATTAGTTTCGCTATGTTCTGACCCGACGGGTGGAGGTGTGATGTCACCTTTGGGTATTCCTCAGTCAGTTGTTCAACAGAAGGTTCAACGTGCTGATCGTCTTGAGGTATGTCGTCTTCTCTCTCTTTATTTGAACTTTTGATGGCTCGAGACTCGAGACAGGAATGGATGGAAGTTATGGGTGCTAAAGTGCAAATGTTGGAATGGCATGAGAGATCGTTCTACGTTCCTCTACCGTAGTTCTGTTTAGTCAAGTGTCCATTTGTTTTGTCTAGCTTTCAGTATTGATGAGGTATAGATGAGATATGTGTGGAAATGTTTAAGCTAAGAACTTTTCATGTCGGTAGAATTTTGGAGTATCTCGCTTTCTGTGTTTGTAATTAAGTGTGTTGTCAATGTGCATGTTTACTTTAAGGTACTTAAGTTTGTTGATTTTTATGATAATGTGAGGCATTTCACTTCTAGCTCAAGCTTTAAGGTTTGAACTGGCTCCAGGTACTCAACTCATATGAATTATGTATTACTTACGAATATTCATGTTTGCCTGCCTTATTGCGTCTCTGGCTTGACATTATGCTGGGGTCAATCCTTTGAACTTGTTCAAGGTTTTCTTCAAATTCAGTTCTTATCTAACACAAATTAGACGCTCTTTGCTCTTTCTGAAGTAAAGATGAATAATTGTCGCGTAGTATAACAGCAAAAGAAGCGACATTTAGGGTGGTATAATTCTTCGAAAAAAGAGGGGTAAAATATAAGATATTTTATAAATATAACTGTTTCTCTCTTTGACGCCTTCACGTAAAGAACAAAGGAAATAATTCTGGCCCCGTCTAGACCTATTAATGTTAGTGATAACTTTGGCAAGAAAGGCAAGTGATTAGCGCAACAACGGTGTTCGTTTGTATACTTTTTTTCTCTCCAAATATTTATGAGGAGAAGAAATAGCAGAACGTCAGATGTCAGTCGTTTGTTTCGCATTTCGTGATTTTGCAATGATAAAGACCAGAGACATGGCTAATTTGTAAGTGAAGCATTGGAATCGCTTACTTTTTCCACATAAATAAGTACAAACTTACTGAAGATAAGTTGTTAAAATAGCATCCACCATATTGCTCTGCTCATTTTTTAAGTAAAGCTTTGGTGCTTACGGGATGAGAATTTACTGAGTCTGGGCTTTTAGCTACTTACGTTATATAAACGCTATCCCCCCGACCCAGTTCCCAGTGCCAGTTTAAGATATGTTGCCTTGCCGCGGAGTTGGATTAGGAGGATCAGGATAGGAATGTATTTAAAAAACCGGGTAAAAAGTGGACCAACCTCACTTTGTTTATTTGACTTTAGGCGTCTCTATTCCCTGCCCTGTATGTATACGGTATATAATATGTACCTCTAGCCATTTCGTGGTTATTTGGGTCTCGGGGTTTTAGCTGGTTTGGTTTCTTCTTCGGTGTACGTTAGGGGCATTGGGTTATTAACTGTCTCCGTCGTCAAAATGCAACCGTGTTGAATTCCAGTAAATTATTCTTAGAGATTGCAATACGCTTTAGCTTGTCTACATGTGACGTTAATTGTAACGAACGACGTGCCTAAACCACCGAGGCCCGATTGACCTGAAGCCTGTCTGGAACCGTATCGTTTTCTTCCATACATTTTTGAAGAGTGTGTGTTATGGGGTTTCTTTTCTTGGAGGATTTTTCCACACCCCGAGTGTTTTTTTTTTCTTTCCTCTTCTGCTTTGTATCATGTCACTCTTCTCCTTTGTCACTCTCAAAGCAATTTAAATTGATTTAATGCAGACACCTACTCCATTTCCTTCATGGGCCTAATCCTTGACTTCCCTGACATGGGATTCCTCTGACATGACACCATTCCTTCCACTTCCACCTCGCTTTTTTCCAATTCTTTTCTGTGTCATATGCTTCATTTGTGCCAGTTAGCTGGGGTTAAGGATTTTTTTTCGGTGTTTTGTTATGCGGTCTCGTTTTTGTTCCACGCTAATCCAACCAGTTAATTCTAATATATGTCTGCTGACGAAGCTTCGATGGTTTAAGTTATGTTTGAAACTAGAGTGTTTTGTTATTATATATCTTACATGCGTAGTGAACTCGGTTGTTTTTTGGGTTGTAATTTGAAATGTAGATGTATGTACTTTGTTTTTGTTTTGTAATTTATGGGCTTGACTTTCTAATTCTAACTACCTAGCATGACTTCACACTTCAGTCATGCACTATTCGGCGGTGCCAACAATCGTTGATGGTCCCAAACTCAAATTCGCCGACGCCTCCCCGTTCACCGATCCCATGCTCACACTTTCCGGTATCGGAAATGGACATTGCTCAATTGGATATTTTTCAACAAGGCTTCTTCCTAGCAAAAGTTCATCAGTTGACTCAGCTCCAGCCCTCAATCGCATCCTCATCAGCATCGGTATCATCAGAATTTCCTATTCTAATCTTCCATAATTAGCTTTGCACTCTTGTTGCCAAAGCTGACACTGGCACATAGAATCTCCGCGAGACGCGTCGCTGAGACGAATTTAATGCTTTCTTTTATTATTTGATTAGAATTCTTTGTATTTTAAGTTTCGTTTGATTGTGCTATCGTTCGACAAGGCATAGAGTAGCGCCTAGCCTGTGTTGTTTTGTCCAGTGAAAATTCGGAGTACGGTGGACGTGGTCGGGATGAGTCGTGTGTAAAGCCCTTCGAGCGTTCACGAATGTGATTATTTTTGTATGAAAGAAATTGATATATCAGAATTACATACTTAGCGCAGTGCTTTTCAGAGCCGGGTAACCACTTTCCGTTCTTTTTAGACTGGAAAGTGGCCACCCGGTTTCAATTGGATTCTGAAAAACGCGCTGTGTTTTAGCGGTACCTTTGTGTGCAAGTCTAAATTCAGCTGATGTGAAATACTGAATATTCTTAGGCGCGTACAATTTAACACTGAGAAACGAAAGTATGGCATTTTAAGCACGCTACTTGAATGAACGGAGAAAGCAAGACTTCATTGCGTTCAAATGTCCTTTCGAAATTTATATGCACGTATACCTGACAGCAGTTACAACGTATGTAGAACTAAATGCGGTAAAAACCCAAAATAGTGCAAATCAAATGGCACCAAAAATGCAAACCAGAGCGCCTCAAAATCCCAATAGTGCGCGTAGCGTATACATTTTTGTATGTCTTTTGCTGGAGAGTAATTACTTGTTGATGTTCATAAACAGACTTATCCTGGAATGGTGGCATACAAACGTCCAGCGGACAAAGGCGGAGTTCCAGTTTACCAGCCGGCCAACAGTGCACAGTACCAACATTTGATGCAGTTACAACAGCCCTTTGTGCCTGTTTCTTGTAAGTCCAAATTCATCCTTTCCTCGCTTTCACTTTCTCTCTCAACCCATCTTTCCATTATTTGGAAAGTTAGCCCCAAACAAACGATTTTTTAAAATTAATTTACACGAGAATGTTGAATTGACTTGATGCTTGCATGCCAGTGTAAGATTTTTGGCCTCCTTTATATTTAATTTGAAAAAAGCTACTTTTTTATTACCCCTCGTCTTACAAACGCCAAACAATGCCCAAAAATCAAATCCTTGCCACCTTCTCTGTTAATAGAAAAGCCCCCCTACTTTTTTAATCGTCTTTTTTATGTTGTTCCTTACCTTGAACTGGTGTTTGCTTGATGGCCAATGCCCATTGCTATTACTAGTGTAGTTACTCCAATTATTTGTCACAGCTGCTAGCCTCCAGCATAACGCGACTGCAGTGATGGCTGTGGCTTCCGTAACAAATGCAGGAGGGGGACCGGGACAGGACTCCTCGACGGGATCAGTGCTCAACGGAACGCTGGAAAACAACAGTGAGGGGAAGCGGCTCAAAGCGGAGTCAGGGGATGAGACTAGTGAGTTACTGGACAATGGGAATGGGCTAGGAACGGGGTCAGGGACAGAGCTCGATGATGAGGTCAAGGGAGAGTCGGCTGTGAAGCGAATGAGAGTCAGCGGGGTAGGGTCAGGGGCGAGCGCCAGTATTCAGCAGCCAGGCAGTCTCGCTAACTCCAACAACGCCAATGCCGTCTCAGCCGCTGCTGTGATTGCCCAGAATAATGCGGCCTACGCCGTAGCTGCCCAGAGCTACCACAATGCCCTGGCTGCCATGAACTACACGGGAGTGTCACTCCAGGCAAACAAGTCTCCACAGGCCACGGCCCAAATCCAACAACCCCATCCCGCTTTCCAGGGAGCCGCGGCGGCTGCCGTTCTCCAACAACATCCCGCATTTCAACAAGCCAATCAACAGCAGCAACAACCCCAACAACAACAACAGTTGCAGCAACAACAATTGATTCAGCAGTATCAGCAGGTCATGGCTGCCGCTCTGGCCTCACAAGGCCTTGGTCAAGGACAGTCTCCTCAGGCCAGTCTGGGAATGAACCCAGGAGCCGCGGCTGGGTTTCAATTTGCTGCCATGAATCCCTATCTCGCTGCACTTCCACAATTGGCCGCAGCTCAACGAGCACAATTCTTTCAGCAACAACAGCAACAGCAGGGTGGAGGGCTCCATGGCTCACCCTATGGCCAGGCTGCGGGGCTTGCGGCGGGATTGCAGGGTGCAGGAGTACCGGGAGGTCAAGCGGCGTTTAATCCATTCGGGATTGCCATGGCCGGTGGAAATGCCAATCTTCAATTTCAACAAAATCAACAACAGGCCCTATTGGCTGCCTATGGTCAGTTTGCCCGTGGCCCTGGTCCCGTCGTCTCTGCGGCCCCTACCATGAATCCTCAGATCTATGTTGGGAATCCCGCGGCAGCGGCAAATGGCGGACTTCAGACCGGAGTTAAGAGATTGAGACCTGCCTAATTTCCCTTTCATTCAAATTGGCACAGTTGAAAATTAGGAAAAATCTTTCTTAAAAAATCATAAAAGCGTTTCGCGAATATAATTTCCGTTAGGCACTTTTTTGACACAAAATCATGGCATTCCACAGCAAAAAAAAATTGTTACTTTATTCCCTCAACTCTTAGCTAACGATAACGTTAAAAAACAAGAATGACTTGACTTCCACTCTGTGAGTTCCCTGCTGACGCCATTCGTAGTGGTCAGAGTTATTTGTAGAGGAAACTAGATTGGCCCAGCCTCCCTTGACCCTTCAAGTGTTTGTAGATAGCGTAAGACAGGAACCGTATGGTCTGAGAAATTGTCTGTACGAAAACGTAGTAGTAATTATGATGGTAGAAAAGACAAAGGAAATTAAGGAGTAGAAAAGTAGGTAAAACCTATTCTAATATCACCCTAGAGTACTCCTAGAAATGTAGATATTATAATTGTATGTCTGGACAGGGACGTTCTCATCAAAGAGCTAAACCCTATATTGTTTTAAACACGTAATGCCGACGTAGAGATTATTATATATTTTAATTTTATGACTGACTGAATCAGCAGTAAATGAATGAACTTACTAATAAGAGCATAAAGGAAGGTCTAGACTGAATCCGTACTAAAACCTTGGCCTAACAAGTTTAAGAGTTTAATTGACTTTTAGTGGTATTTTGAGGAATTTTTGTCATTTTTTGTGCCTATGCCCCAGTTGACACTTCGAGAATGGTTCAAGTTTTGACCTGACGTATAGCCTAATTCGAAGGTCGCCTTAGAGTGGCAATTACTCTTTCTGGTAAGGTTAACGTATAAAGGTTAAGGTCAAAGGTTACAAATCATAGTGTAGGGATTAACGGTCAAAGTTCAGAGTAAAACGGACAAAGGTTAGCATTTGACGGTCAAAGGTCAGCTGTTTTTTGTTAAAGGTCAGTGGATAACGGTCTAAGTTTACCCTATTTCTAGGCCTAAAAATCTTCAGAATTTCTTAAAATGCCACTAAAGCTGAATCCAACTTTTAAGCTTGGATTTAAAAAAAAACATCGCTAAAATAAGTACAACTTGATACATTCACAGTTTACTATTTTTAATCTCAGAGTGAGAATTGAGCGAGGGGTACCCGAGCTCTGTACATACCTTAACCTTTGAACTTTGGAAGATGTTGTCTTGTATTGCTATTTGTCTGTTTGAGCCTGGGTTTGAGTAACGGTCAGTTCAATTAGGAAGATGACTAGATATTTGAGTGTACAGTTTTGTGAGATAGATATTGAAATGAATTATATTATTATTTGAGTTATTGAAATAGTAGGTTGAAAGACATACATTTATTATTATTGTTATTATTTCCGTAATCTCTTGTGGATTGAAACACCCCCAACCCCAAAACTTCTTGTACTACTTTTTTTTGGAGAGAAATTATATGAGATCTACTTCACATTTTCACTTTGATGGAAGAGAGAATGGGTGTTGTTGTTTTGAAGTTTATTAATTAAAATATTATTGCTTATATGTAGGAAAAAAGAGTTCATATAATTATTCACGTAGTTGTTTCGAGTTCTTGTAAATATGTACTGTTCCACATGCACCCACGAGTAGTCTCGGGTTTTACTTGCTAATAGCAATAGCTATATAACTAAAATTCATATTGCACTGTTCTTTATTGTGTGCTTTAAGCTACTAGCCTTAGCAAAAAAAACAAAAAAAAATAAGCTTACTTACCTAATATTCAAAAAAAAACTTGCAAAAATCACGACAAAAAATCAAAAAAAAATCTCTTTTTGTTAGCTCGTTATTAGTGTTACTGCTATTAAACTTACTAACTTAATTATGATTTATCTTGAGCTAAGCTAAGCTATAAGCCTATCCTCCATGTTAATACCACTTAACCGTACATGCCATGTTTAGTACTTTCTTCTGGTAATTAAAAGTTGTGTCTTGGGTATTTGGGAAAAAAGTTTGCTGCCTTGGATTTTTATATATACATTTTTTTGGTCTTGTACAGTTATTTCGTTTTTTAGTTTTTTTTTGTCCTTGCTACATTTTGATTTTCGTCCAAAAAGAATCCACGGGGTTAGTCGGCCTAGCCTTTGTACCAAAGAACTGCTCTGCGCCTTTATTCCTGCCAAAACAAAAGAAAAATTGATTGTCCTAGCCAAACGCATTTTTAAAAATTACCTCCTTAGGTTGATTGTTGGTGATTTGCTTGCATATACTTCTGGCTACTGCTGTTCAAGTTTCCAAGAAAAACACACGCGAGAACCATTGCATTCTGTACATTGTTTTATTTTTTTTTTGCATATCTCACAAAATTGACTAATTAATTCAGCATTCAGCACTTACTTCCTCCGCCTTGTCGTTCAGCTCACCTCGTTCGTAGATGATGGATATTGTTGAGTAATACTACGTTTAAGCTCTGTGGCAAAAAATATTTGTTTCGCATGTGCCACGTGGCCAAAGCACCACCCTGGGAAGTCTCGTAATTATGCCCGCCGCCTTATCCGCCTCTCCATCTGGGCGCCGTCGCTATCTCAGCAAAATGCATAATAATTTAATAATCTCTCGGTGTGGGATAAATTATACTAACACTTTTAGGCTATTGCAGTGTATACCTTGTACCCTACCCTACCTGTCGTGTCTCAAATAACGTATTTTTGATTAAACTCTGAACCCAAGTTGCCACTTGTCATGCCACCCACGCTCCAGTCCCATTCCATTAGCTGACATTACCGTGTTTGGGCTTTGATTTTCACCTCTGCTGCTCCAAAGTGTTGTAATCGCACCAACCCATCTTACCCACTTAATCTGATATATGAGGGCTTCGTTGGGGCTAAAAACTCATATTTTTCCCCATCTGTCACTGTAACTGTAGATGATTTAGTGACTTCGTGGTGTATTTAGTAGCGGAAAACATGCCAAACTAATAGGAGCCGAACCTTTTACCATGCATTTATGTAAAAATTATTTTATTTTTCTTGACAGATGTCATTTCAATTTTTTCTGCCTGTCTATGTAAATGTAAATTGTAAACGAAGCCATTTTGTGGGGCCAGGGAATTACATTAGCATTTTAATAGGGAAGGCGGAAATCTAACACGTCCTGGTTTCATGCAGTTTTTATTTGCTACTTTCTGTTAATGCTGAATAATTGGTTTCTTCATCTGAAATGGATCTGTCTCCGTGCGCTAGGCTACATATTATTTATTTAGAAGCTAGTAACTTGCTAAGTACAAAGAATGCGAGTGGAATGTTCATGTCTCGTCTCATCCATAAATACTTCATGCTGTGCTCGGAATTGCAACAGTAAACTGTAGTTTCTACATTATTTACGCAATGTCCTCGCAATATGACTGAATATTTAATATATAATTGATTCTGCGACAATTCAGGAAGTGAAAATTTATTAATTAAATATTTAACTGACAACGAACCTGAATTTTTAAAGCGCACTGTATTATCGAATTTCAATTTATGATTTACTCGGTTTATTGAACATGAGAAGTGTTTCGTCCGGATATGGACGCGGCTGAGCTCTTATTGGCTGAATTTAAAGGCACTCCTCGCAGGCTATTGGTTGGCGCCAAGTACAGGGTTTTCAAATTCATCCAGTAAGAGCTCAAGATGCTGCACAACGTCCAATCCTTTACTGATTTGTCACTTCCTGAATTGTATCTAGCGTGCAAGCATATTCCTGCAATGCCATAGCCTGTAAACGGAAACTAGAACCTGCATCTAACAATTCTAGCGTATAAGTGGTACGTACTACTCTGCCACGTCTGCATCTGGTTTGGTTGTTGGGTCCACAACAGTCCACAATCATTTTATAGAGCTTGGCAGTTGACACCATTAAAACTAAAATACGCCAATGCCAGTTGCTGGGATGTTAAGTTTCAATCCATCATTCTGTGTGCGTTCTTCGTCATGTCGCCAGCCTTATAGACTTGGATATGGGTTTAGTTTTTACTATTATTTGCTATGGGGAAAAGGAAGCCGTGCATGCCGAAGAAAAACTTACCTACTTACCTACATGCTATCTACAGCTGAGCAATGTAACCACCCAAAAATAGAACAACTGTTGAAAGAAATGTATTGTTTTCCAATTCCACATAAAAACAAATCTCCTCCGCCACATGAAAAAGCCTTGATAAGCATTTTCCAGCACTGGGAGCCGCCAAAAGCAAGCCGTATTTTGTACTATGATTTTAATTTCCCCTTCTGTACTTTTGAATGTAATTGTTGAACAACTAATGCTTCATTATGATTTACCTTCATCATCACACTTCCAAAAAAAATTGTCCGAAAAGGGTTAACCTGCTGCTGCTGCTACCAAAAACAATGAGCCTCGTACACGCTTTAAAAAAAAAGTATTCACTGCGTCCACTTTTTTGCCGTCCTGGACTGACTTTGACTTTACTTGTTTTTTGGGTAAGTCTGCATTTGTAATTGCTATCCTTGTATGTGTGTAAACTTTATTTTTGTTAACCAGCAAGTGCTGCTGCTGCCGCAAGAGCCGCCGCAATGTCATAAGTACATATTGACTACTGCGACGAGAACAAGTAACTATAGTTGTAAGTATTGGCTTGGCTTGGTTTGATTTCGACACTGTACTGTACAATATGGTGGTGTTGGGGAAAACGAGCCTATTCTTAAATTACTGAATTTTTGCCATTGCCAAGAACAAGAACACCCAAAAAACTCAAAGTGAAAGTTGGGAGAAAGTAAATATGAGGTTTTCTCCGTGACGAGCTGTGTAGTGTACTTTGCGTTTATTGTGTTTGGCACAAGGAATAGGCTGGGTTTTTTTCGTGTGTGTGTCTCGGGATGTGACGGAACTACTGGTCGCTTTACGCTCTCATCCTGTTGTCATTTGGTACAAATTTTATTAGCGTGTAGAAAGGAGGAAGGAAGGAGAGAGAGAAATAGAGTCTCCCGAGTGCCGACTCGTGTTTTTACTGAGGAATAAAAGAGAGTGGAAATGAAGAATTTAGAATTTTCTCCTCTCTGCCGTCCTTCCCTCCTTCACGGAGAAAGTATTTAGGCCTTTCACCAGGGTTGTTTGCTTGATTGAATTCATATTAACCTTATATTGTGAATTCAATGGTTTACGAGATACGTACACGTTTAATCTTATGGCATTTTTACCAATTTAAAAATAACTATATTTCTATTTGAAACTCCCTTTCAAAATCCGTATTTCCAAGATTACAATTAATCCGGGGTCATTTTTGAATACTTACAACCCTGCCCAGAACTAAGCGAACTCTCGAGGTATTCTCTTCTCGCTCTCTAATTGAATCTTCCGCTGTGCTAAAGGCAGACCGAGACACAGAGACAGTGAAAAAGAAAAATATATATCAGGCTGAATTTGAGTGCGGATCTTCTGTTCTGTGTTCCTAATGAGAGAATGACCAGACAACAAAGAGGCTCTTAGGCTTCCACCACACCGCCCTTCCCAATTTAGTTTTCCATTTCCCCAGCTTCCGAGACAAGGCCCACTTCGTCCCCTGCTTAGACAGAACTTCTCTTAATTAAATGCAAATTGTTACCACTGTCTTCTGGGTCTTTTACTTACAACTTTCACTACCCTTGTCCCTCTCAAGCTAAAACTGAGTTTAGTCCATGTCCAAGCTAAAGCCAAGCCAATGAGCATTATGTAGTAATACATAGTATTACTAACAAATAAGATGCCATTATACATGTAGTTCATGCTTTGAATTTAATTCGGCTTCTAGTTCTCGTGTCATCAGAAATATACATAAAAAAATAACTAGATTCAGTACAAGTTGCATAGTGCAGTCTATGGTTTTGATCTAGATCGAATGTTGTATGTATAGTTAGAATTAGCACGGAATTTGAGTTAATTTCCGGTTTCGGTTTCTCAAAATTCGAGCTGAATAGCAATGTTTAAGGTTAAGACTATTCTCATTTCTCATTTTTGAAATTTGGCGGCATCTTGAAGTAATACGGAATTAGTCGCCAGAATTCAAAATATGAAAATAGCCGAGAATAACATAGGCTTAAATTGGAAGAAACCTACCATAACTTAAATTCGAATCCTGGTCTCTACATATTGCGTGTGATCTATGTACATATTGTTACACCCCGTAGATCGGATAATGAAGCGATACCTTGATCAATCTATCTGTGTTTTGCTTCTGGTGACACGAAAACTAGGTATAATCCTTGTTGAATGATTTTGTTTTTTATTTCAGTTTTTCGTTTTTGTTTTTGGTTTGGGTTTGGGAATTTTTTGCTCATTCTTTAGCAAAGCCAAAAATGCCAAGAAATCCAGTACCTATTATCTACCTACTTGCGACCTGCTGCAACTTGAACCATGAGCAACACTACCACCGCCGCTGCCTCTACTCGCCAAATGCCAAAAATATTCCCTTGTTGCAAACTTAATCCTTTATTTTTATAGGAGCCTAATTTGGACTTTTGCCGAAGCTACTACTTTGTCTAAAAAAAATGCCAAGACTTAATTTGCTACAAAATGCCTTTATGTAATTGTGGGAGACCCTATTTTTTATTTGGATCTTATATCTGATTGTTCCTCGCCCATTTGGCGTGCCGTCAAATTGTTTTATGTAAATGTAACAGTTCTTCTTCGTCTGTACTGTGTATCTATTGGTACATTGACATAGTAGTTCCCGCTGCAGCTGAATATTTGAATATTTGACTTAGAAACGCTATTATGGTGCTGGACTAGTATTCATGTGTTCACTGCCGATACTGAAATTCTTATCTGGCAGACGCGCATGAAATGGTGTCTGTATGTATGTAAATTTCAAATGCCAATGCCAAGTGAATGCTGTAAATATTAATTTTACAACCAGCGCAACTTATATGAAGCATGGCAGTCATTCAAACCAATCAAGCTAAAGCCTTAAAGCCTATAATTTACCAAAACAAATGCTAAGAAATTCAATAAAAGAGCCAACTTAGCAGCAAAAGCGTTGCGAGCTGAGCCTGAGCCCATTCCGTCCTAGCGAACACTCTTTGTATGTGTACAAGCATTTATTTATTGTTACTCTATCCAATGGCAAATACTACCTCGTGTTTTACTTAATTTTACTCAAAAGTGCAAAAAATCTTCTTCTTAAACCATACTGCAAAATGTATTTAATGCTTTGAGAATGTGTAAGAACGAATTTGATAATTTTTTTGTATATATTTTTTTCAGCACTGATTCCACTCCATGTAGTTGATCCCTACTCGGGTTATGTGTCCGCCTTAGGTCCTCCACACATGCCGCGCCCTTCCTCAGTGTATTATTATTGCACAAAAACCGGGTACGTTTTCCTTTGGATAGGGTAGTCCTTCATAATTCATAATAATGTAATTTTTTAAAAACAAAAATTTGCCAAAAATGCTTTGTTACCCTTGTCCAAACAAAAATAGTGTGACTACTTGTACGTACTGTGCTGCAATTGCTGCCAATATACGATAGTGCTGGAAATCGAAAAAAAACATATCCTTCGCGGTACCGGTTGCATTTGTGGTCTATGCAATTTTCGGAGTCTTGTATAGGTTATATAGGTTAGGTTCCAAATTGTCCAGTCCGAGTCTAACCAAATAGGACCATTTTGAACATACATCTCCGAAAATGGCTTAGATAAACCGATAGACCGCATATACAACCGGTACTTCCTTCGCTGCTCCTCGCTCGCTCGCTACTGAAACTGCTGCCTCAGAAAGCCACCAAATCACCCAGTCTAACTTAATTACTTTTCCAGGCACCCTACCATGTTGTTTTTTGTTTCCTATCTGTATTTTCTGTTCCGTTATATTGTATGTACATATAATTAGTATTGATTTGATGGCGACGCCTTCTTGTATGTGATTTAAATATTTATGAGTGCATCTCCTCTGGCCTGGCCTGGTGAGTAGACATATTTGACTTGAAAAACTTTTTTACGTTTATATTTTTGATAATTTTTGACTCTCAGCCGCTGTTCGCCTTGCTACATTTCATAAATATTTCCGCCGTGGTCTGCTTCCGTTGCAAGACATTAGACATTTTAAAAAATCGAGATATAAACCAAGCATTTTTCTTTATAACAATCTAGTGATACGTAAACGAAATGACATAATCTTGCTTCGCATTACAGAAATCCGCATTTCCTTGTAAATGTACAACGCTGAGCTGTTTCGCTTTGGATTTGGAATGATATAACTCACAACGTTGATAGTTGTGAAGGTGCAACTATATAATTGTTACGAATTTACGTCAAAATTCTATTTTCAATGTCTTGAAGTCTTGAACTATTTATGTAGAGTTGTTGCAAATTGTAAATTAACGTTCACTTCACAGCACCGTATTTCCTATCCTGATTTGCCATTACCATATTATCACCTGTATGCTGCATTCGCGAATTTTTAAGCAAATCAAAATTTATTTTTTAAATCGCTTTTACTAAAAATAATTCCGCCTAAAGTTCGAACCTACTGCGTATGACTAGAATCTGGTTGGTTGATGTTAATGATTGCAAGCTGTTTACTTTTGATGTATGTGAGACTTAACAATGTTGTCCAATATCCCCAAAAATACTTTCTTCGCACTTTCACTCCCGAATGTTCACCAACTACGTAGATTTACGTTTACCTATAGGTTTTATACCTTGCCCTGGAGGACCCGAATCCGAAATCTAATTATTTCAGCTATTTGTACCTGTACATTTGTGGCGCAACTTTGCAAGCGCTAAGCTATAAGTCAAAGTGGATACGATTAGCCTCAGTTCTATCCCCGGCCTGAGTACGTTACGATAATACCATAATCGTTGTACATAATACGACTATTTTGTATTTGGTCGTTTTAGAGGCCGAAAATTGAAATCTGGATTCAGAGATAAGCGTGCGATCCCGAGCTCGCATACTGTTTTCTAACCTGACCTTAGCCATTAGTTAGTGAACTTGAGCTAATTCAGAAAAATTCATGCGACCCCGGGATGCCACGCTCAGACTAGTGCATGGCTCGTACTTTCACCGAAAAAAGAAAGTCGCAGAAAAAAAGCTTTAATTTTCCTTTGGAGGGTTAGCTTGTGTCTAAAAACCTGATATTATACATGGACTCCGCTGTTCTCCCAGCTTTCTCCCTTTTATGATAATCTGATGTAAATGTGATGTTCTACAAAATCCAAAAAACCCCCAACCAAACTACTTACTTGCATTTAGAATCTCGAAAGGCTTATCTTAATGCGGTTTCTTATTGAGCTTTGTATGGAAATTAAATCGGTTGGGATGCTGGATCGATTCCTACTCCGCCCCTCCACTGACATGAAAAATAAACCCACGCTGCTGCTGTTTCAAAAGCTGCTCTTTTGCTAATTAAATGTTTGTGCTCTCTTATTTTTTTACCGTGCCAAAGCCAAAGCCATGCATAATACTTTGAGTAGTTTATGATTAGCCTTTTTATGATAGGTTTTACATGGAGTATGCATATTAGTAATAATAATACGTTGTGTGTTGAATATTGACTATACAAAGAATGTTAACTTTGTTTACCTCCCAAAAAAGCTTGTCATCAAAACAGCTTGCAATCACACAAAGATAAAACCTGCCAATTCTACTAATACTTACATGTTCTTTGCCTGTATTTATTCCAAATATTCCAAATCTAGGGTTATTGTTATACTGTATTTATTGCGTTCTATTTGACATTTTGTATAATCCCAATAAATAAATCTGTAGAAAATTAATGGTTGACTGTGTGGAAATTATTGCAGTTGCTGGACACCCACAACCCGGGATACACCGTTACTAAAGTCCGACTCCTCGTCGACAATCTGTTCATTGTGATCCACAGTGAGTTATTTTATCTGTTTTCTTCCTTGTAATTTGGCATTACTGCCATTAATACCGCATTCAATATGACCTGTTTTGGTTATAACCTATATTATGTCCTAATTTCCGCTTTTGTTCAATTTATTTTTTTGAACAGGACAATGTCAAATTCTCTTCGTCGGAAGTCAGCTTAAAACTAACGAGTGTATGATTAAAAAAAAGTCTATCCCCACGCAACAACCAAACGCCACGTCACCAAAAAAATAAAATAACCCAAAACTATGTAATTCCGAGGTAACTGTAGCTAAGCGAGAGAGAAAAGTAAGTAAAGTGAGCAGAAGAGTCAAGAGAAAAGCCAAAAAACCACGGGACGGAAGTTACCTTTTACCAAGTACCCAAAATGCAAACAAATATTTGCAAGTAAAACCCTCGTCACAATCTTTCCATGATATAAATACACATACATAGAGAGAATTCGCAAAGAAGAAGAAGAAAATGGAGTTGTAGTCCTCGTTCTGTAGAAAGAAATACAAGTAGGTACTTATAAAAAAAAACAGTTGCATTTTAGTCTTAATTTTAAGTTATATTATAATAATTGTATTTACAAGTCGTACACGTGTGTCTGTTCTGAATTGACTTCAGAATTTAAAAAAAAAGAACAGAAAATGCTAACGTTTCCGTTCTATACATATAGTTTCTAAGTTGTCTCTCCAAGATATTTGAGTCTTCTTGTGTCTAAATGTTCTACAGCATATTAGACCTAAAATACCATACCCACTGTATTAGATTACAATACTACTTAATTATTCTCCATTAATGACATGAGCCGAGAGTTCCCTAAAGGCTAACTAGCCCTCTATAATCTCTCTTCCAAAATGACATCGCATAGCAGAAATGCAACTGAAAAAAAGCCCCCCCCCTCATGTCATCTTTCAAGCGTCTTTCACTTGACTACAAAAATTAGTAAACTTAGGTTGTAAAATGGCTTCAGGCCTAGTTCGAGTATAAAGTAAGGGTATTTACATATACATACAAGAGGAACCACGAAATATACAGCAAAACAGAACGCTCTTTGTCCTCGGGTCAATGTGTTCGTTTCAAGGTTGCATTGCAATATCTGTAAAAATTCCAGTTTTCAATGAAACGTTGATTTAAGGCTATTCTTATCTTTTGAATTCTGGCGGTATTGTGTGATTTTAGCTAATGGGCAAAATTTGTTCATGTAATGAAGTTATCTTTAAGTTAATTGCAAGTTCTCCAGAATTTTGCATGAATCTGTCAATATGTGCAAAGTTGAATGCCTGTAATACTTAATTTTGCATAACATTTTTGCACACTATATTGACTGGATCATGTTAAAAGAGCCTCCAGCAATTAACGAGGTTCTTAGCTTTCCAACGACATACAATACGTTCGATTTCATTGCCTAATAACGAACAGTACCGTCATCACCCTGGACCACGTTTTACTCGGTCCCTACCATTCCGTGATACCGCCAAAATTCAAAAATTAGAACAATCTTAACTTTAGCATTGAACGTTCATGCTGACACGGACAAAATGATAATACAGAGTGTTTTCCAAATACTCATCTCTCACTCACTTCAAACATCATGAATTAGAAGCGTATTTATGAAACAAAACTAAAAAAAAATATGAAAAACCTATAGTTTGTTTATACCTAAAAAGAACTTACCATATATTCAATAATTCAGAGTACACCCATGAAGTGGAAAAAAAATTAGCCTAGTAGACATACATAAACAATGTTGTTTCATACCTATACAACCTAACATAATGGGAACCAATGGTCAGTATATGAGAAAAAATAGAGTTTTTTAAAAATGACAAGATAAAAAAGAACCTGATTTTTTAAAAAGAAATGAAATCCTGAGATGTGATAAAGAACTTTAAAACTGGTAACAGACACAACGATCTTTGTTTTAAAGAAAATCTTTTAAAAAATTGGTTCTTCTCAAAAGAAACCCCCAGAATTTTCTTATTTGTACCTAATTTGGTCTCGTCCTATATCACTTCACGTCCTCAATTAGTACGGTTGTTTTAAAATTTCAAATTTGAAAAAAAGCACTTTAAAAATCCACCTAACCTACCTACTGTAAAAAAAAACACAAAAAAGTCCATAATACGATGCATTTTTCATGATTTTAGAAAAGTAAAAACACCGAGACAGTGAGAATTTTGTAAAAAATAAATCTAATTGTAGGCACATACACCCATGTAGAAGAAAGGTTGCCTCGAACCTCGACTCTTTGTGTAAAAGGTAATCGAATTGATAATTATAATTACGGTACAGATATGGATTTAACGGAATGGAAGGCTAAATATTTTGATTTGACGTAATTATAATAATTATAATGATTCCTAAATAGGTCAATTAGGTAGGTTCTGTGCAGGTAGCTCCTGTTATGGTCACTAGCGGGCTGTATCTACCTAAAATACTGTAATTATAATTGTCTTGATGTTTAGAATAACTTAAACGTTAACGTAGTAATACCTATATACTTACTAAATTATGTGCTAGCTCCCAGAAACTCGCACACAAACACGTACACCTCTATAAGGTACATAATGTTTATCTTTTCTATAGTTTACGGAGTGTCTGTTTACATTTACATTCTTGTGGGAAAGTAGGTCATAGTTTTCACTGAGTGAAAGCGTGTTTATTTTCACTTTAAAGTGGCATGGCATAGGAACAGGCAAGAACGAATAGTCGTGGCATTTCATTTTTTGAAAAAATGTGATATGGGCTATTGGCTATTTATTGTCGTTTTTATGACAATTGGGCACGGACAGAATATCGGAAGCTTAAGTTAACGTAACGTTAAATAGGTACGCGAATTAACGTCGAAGCCCAAGCCCAATTCTCACGTAACACGTAGCCATAACCAGATAACAGATCTTATTACTGAACTTGAAAAAAAACTTGCATTTATTAGTTTACATTGACACAATACGACCTTATGTATGTTAGTCAAACTTTTTCTTCTTTTTGAATGAAAATATTATTATGAATTCTAGTCACAAATCAATCTTTTTAAACCCAAATCTAACCAAATACTCTGATCTACTTACGTATATTACTTACATTATGCATTTTCTCTGATCCAAACCATACCAGTGAACGTTTTGCCATATTATAACTGTATTTAACATTTAAACACCTGATAACGATAATTTTGAAACTATCAGCATTTAATTAACCAGTAGCACAACCACGCCCCCACTCGCTTTGCCGCGAATGCAATTTGTCTGCCAAGGATCTTAGAATCTTAGGATTTTTGAGATTATTAATAACAGCGCATTAAAAGAATAGTTTAAAATGGAATGTTTAATCGGAATGATCATTATATTAAAGTACGGTAGTTAGGTTAAGGAGCCTATAGATTGTATTAGTATATTTAGAATCCTTGTGCCTGTCTAATTGTATTACACGTAAACTCTATTATATTGTTTGTGGCCCAGTGACCTAGTTTCACTAATGAGCACTAATCTCTCGCACTAATCAATCATAAAAATACAATGAAAACTTTACCTTTAAGAGTGTATTCTAAGGAAACCCAGTAATTGCTATTTTAAAAAACGATGGAAAACAAGTCAATCAGTCACCAGTTAAAACTTGTAGTTTGAAAAAAAAAATATTAAAAAAACTTAGTTAGTATTTAGTAGAGATAATTAATTAATATGCTTTGATTGTCCTTAGCATAGAATTGTAACGATATTAGAACTTAACAACTACTTAAATAAGGAATTATTTTAAGTTAGGTGCTTTTGTTGCTAGATGCATTTGGCTCTGCACAGTGCACAGATGCGTTTCTTGGATTGGAATTGGAATGGAAGTAGTATTGTATTACATAATATAATGCTAGAAAATATATATTATATTATTCTAATGATCTACTGTACTAATACTTCAATTTTAATGTTACCCAATTAACTTGAAACTGCATATTAACCGCAACCCAACCAAACCAAACCAGTAACCAACCGGAGTATTTAACGTTTTTTTCTTCTTCGTTTTCTTCGTAACTTTAACTTGCATTTCGTTCGTATCGTAACGTGGAGACTTCTACCTATGTATTAACTAATGACACGGGTCACTTTTATGCAATTTTCATTTTAAAATTGAGTTTTAAAAAATCGTCACAAAAAACATATATGTCACTTCGTGCCATTTCACAATTATTTTTTACTGACAACGCTGACTTTGATTTCCCGATTCTTGATTTTTTGATCTCAAAAAACCCCCCAAACTGTACTAAGTACTAAGATTTTACATTCTTAGATCGTATTTTTAAGTTTAAAAAAAAACTCTTTCTCTCGTCGTAAACTTGGAATTCTCAATTACTTTACCTATTTTACCAAAATATTCGTGAAACCTAACGTGCAACGTCCAATTGTCTATCTAAATAATTTATTTTATACATTATACTCCTTTATGTCCTTGTGTTCGTCTCAAATTAGTTCTACTGCCCATATTTAAAAACAAAATTACAATACTTTACCAATTGCAAAATTCCAGCACAGAAATAACACCCCCAATATGGTATAATGTGTAAGTTAACTCATAACATATAGTTTTCTTAGATTATATTATGAAATTTAAAAATTGTAATATGTATAAAAAAACACTTATTGATTCAAATTTCAAATCAATATTTTATATTAAGAACTTACGGTTGGAAACACACACAAAAAAATATTACCTATTCTCTAGGTCATTGTAATATTCTTAAGGAAGTGTACAGCAGTAAAAATTAGATTAAATAGGTCAAATAAAATAACTATAGGAAGGAATACTTTCCTTGTGTAAAAAAAATATAATATTGATTTTGGAATGGATTGATAAATCTCATCTTTGAAACATTTGAAAATTGAAAAATGTTACCAAATTACGAACTTGTGTAAGCAGAGATTTTTGTAGATTGAGACAGAAAAAGTTATGTATTTTTTACAATGTCTGAGATGAGGAAGCAAAGAACCAAAGATGGAAAGACCCCTTGACGTACATTACGAATAATGAATCTCAAGGACGGGGTGAAAAGCGGAGTTTATTAATGGTCGTTAATTATAATTTTGTTTTTGTGTTCTAAATTAATGAACCTTTGCTGTATAATTATGGGACAATGTTAGTCTGTTGGTACACAAGGATGAGTTATGTTTAAGATCCATGGAAGGAACGGAACATGTTGGTGAATATCGAATTCAAATAAAATCAAAATTTCAGAAAATCACAATTATTAAGCGTCAGCGTCAATAAATGATTTCTCAGCGCTAATCAGTTTCAATAAAACATCTTAAGTTATGCCCCGATATCAGATTTGCTATTATGTAATTTATTCATTGCCAATATTTTAAGGGAAATATATAAGCATGCAATGAGAAAATAGAATCTGCAATGAAAAGAAGACTTGTGCAATAAGTCTACAAGGCAGTAAATTTGATATTAGTCAGCTTAGGTTAGGTTAAAACGTTGGCGGACGAGATTGATCCGTTCTACAGATTAGGTTAGATTTTTGAAATACCCGAAATGACCAACAACTAACCTAACCGTTGGAATTATAGACCAATTTTACTTATTGCAGTATTCCATTTCTTATTGCAAAAGTTTTTTTTTTCATTGCAGATTCTATTTTTTCATTGCATCGAAATATGCCACCCTGAATGAATTCAACAAAGATTTTGAATTTGGAAGTTACAGTGTCCGCTGACTTAATAAATTATGAAAATTCCATTTTAATCGCATTTAGGAGTGTTTTTTCCACCTTTGGGGTTATAAATGCACCCGGATCCACAGTACTGTGTACGCTCCGGTAGATGTACTGGGATGAACATCCAATCGTATTCCCACAAAATGTTCCTGTGTACAATGACAACGAGGAAATTAATTACATATTGTATGTTGTAAACGAACTTAATTGACTACTTACCTGAGTCAGTGCATTTGCAACTGGCGCAACGAGATTTCCCCTCTCCATCTCC
The DNA here is from genome assembly GCA_034694925.1 of Ceratophysella denticulata. Taxonomy (NCBI): domain Eukaryota; kingdom Metazoa; phylum Arthropoda; class Collembola; order Poduromorpha; family Hypogastruridae; genus Ceratophysella; species Ceratophysella denticulata. Next base: position 27,595 of record JAQFYT010000309.1, read on the forward strand.
TCCTTCCTCTGTTCCTTCAATGCATTTAGTGGCACAAGTTTGGACTGGACTCTGCTCATTGTTACTGCAACAGTAGAGCTTGTAACATAGAGTGTAAACGAATTTTAAGATTTACTGTGGCTTAGGAATGCAATTAAGACAATAAGATTTGATTATTCTTTGAAAAATATGCACTTCGGAAATTTTTCATGATGGACATGCTCAAGAATTGTTTAAAACATTTGCGTTTTTTTATTTTTTTCACGGCACATCGAGTTTGGACCCAGTTCCAGACTAACTTGTTTGAATATAATTAAATTGTGCATTTTTTCGGAATCTCGCTGCATATAGATTTTCAAAAACTGAACGTGTTTCATAATCATAACTTCTTCATAGCGCAACGGAATTTTCTGCCATACGTTCAGACACTACGGACTACCTGAGCGTGGCTCAGCTCTGCTCGTGGGCCTGCTCCACGAACCAGCGCTGAGTCCCATTGGCTTCACTAGCTGCGCCCACAACTCGGCGACCCATGTAAAGTAAACACCTCTTCACATGTTAGCACGAGAAAACTGGGAGTAATATACGAGACACACTGTCAGCCCACTTCTTGGCTGCGTGCGCTACTTTCTCATATATATGTCGGGGCCTCTGTATTTTAAAAAGCATGAAAGAAATGTACTTCACATGGGTTGGAATTTTTCGATGCATTGAGAAAATAGAATGTGCGTTAGAAATGAAGACTTTTGCATTGAGAAATGGACTTTTGCATTG
>JAQFYT010000310.1:0-28340 GCA_034694925.1 Ceratophysella denticulata
CCCATACTTGTACTAGGTTCTACGTTCTAATTATACACATTCCTCTCTAACCCGCTACAAGGCTACAAAATACACACTTCCAAGAACCTCTGCTGAAAGTTCAGGTATTCTTCAATTAGTGATGTAAAATTTATTGATTGCCATGCCATAGCAAGAGCTAAACTGACTGTGCAAACTGAAAAGGTAGAAATGGAAATTCAGTTTGTGGGATACATGTTGTGTGTGTAGTTTAGGCCAAAACCAAAATTAATCCTTCCAGTCCGTTTTGAAGAAGATGATAGAGACATCAAATTAAATGAACCTAAACAACTTCACCCGTTTGGTGCTCGTGTAGTATTTGCATCCGTCGATACATTACATCCATCAGAGCTGAAGCATTCCGTCCCTCCAGCGAGCCTTCTATCATTTATTCAATAAGTCCACTCACACTACTACATAATCTCTTCATTACAGAGCTCTGTATTCCAAATCCATTCTGACCATAGCAATTTCAGGAATAATGATGAATGGAGACCATTACTGCAGTCATTCCGGCCTCATTCTTCGACTCGCTCCACAACAACACCTGGATGAAACTAATTGCAAGGTGAGGTCAACGTGAAGCTTCGCAACTTCTTCTCGCCCTGGGCTTAGCCCATTGAATATAGGTGGATGCGCGTACATATTAAATTAGCATATAGAATTACGATTACGACGGGGAACAATAAAAATCTTGTAAACGAAATTGGGAATTTGCAAGTGAAAGCAGCCCTGAGCCCGACGTGCCGTCCCATAAAGTGTGACTTGAGGAAAAGACTATGGGGGGTTGTGCATCTCAATGGAGATCAATAAGCTATAAAAACGAAAATGATTCGTGGTTTGAAAATTAAAACAGGGGATAATGTCCCTCTTTCCATCCAAGTGCCATAAATTCGAGATTTGGTGCTCCCCTAATCTTAATTAACTCCTGTCAATCATTCTTGAATTCAAACTGTATACATAGGATAGACGCTAAAGTTGAACAGGTTTAAGAAAATGGCTGTGGGCAGGAGTTAGCACCTTTAAATATTTTCTCTTACAACACGCTTCTGTGCTGCGCTGATAACAACACCCACCATTCCGTAGGCTTAGGAAAGGGTTTTCGAGGAGGGCGGGGACGGGCTAATTGGCACTGTTGAACTTCCCTGCCCCGTAATCCATAGCTACCTGAGCTGAGGCTGAGCCAGGCCAGGACTCACTCAAGTATGGATTCGAGGGTGAGGAATTAGTAAATATTATCTCCTCGACAAGTTTTGTTTGAACATCCTCGGTTGGAGAACCCCAGATAATCTCACAATTAATCTCTCCTTGTCCTCGCTCTCCATCTCCTCATTCCGTTTATTCCAAAATGAGAGTGCCCATGGCTCAAGTCCTGGAATAGTCCGCCCTGATGATGCACTCAGAGAGGACTTTGATGCTAAGCTCATGGATTTCATTATTATTATCATCATCTTTCATAGCTCTCCTCCCTGTCTCCAACCACTTTCTACAGTGTATGTAGAGCTACAACAGGCGAGAATGCTATTTTTAAACTTAGAAAACCTTCTCTTAATTAACTGGGAACGGAGCAATATGCGTATCCACGTAGTTGGGCAGGCGGAAGAACTCCGATTACCTAAATGTATCCCACCATCCTGTTCCGCCATTAGGACGTCTCCGGAGTCGAGCTGGCTGGAACTGGTAATAGATTGTTCTTAAAATAATTGTGGGGTCATTGTATGCAGGATTAGAAATAAGTCGTAGTTTTCTCTGTATTTCTGAAAGGCTAGTAATTTGGGGCGTTTTATTTATTTACCTTTCCTTGAGTCTATCTATCGTGGTTTGTATAATTTGGGGGAAATTGTAGATTTCCCTTTTGGTGATGAACTATATGGGGTCGGTTGGTTGTTCCTGGGGATAAGTTCAGACATAATGGCAGGGAGTAAAACGTGAGGTTAAACAAAGGTCGGGAAAGGAGCACTGTAATAAAGTTCGGAGACAACGTACGAGATAATATGTACACTCCCCGTGCATGATTTGATATTGTTCTCTGCTGCGGTGGTGGTGTACTGGGACGGATGTCGGAAGGTGGGTGGGTCTTCCGGAGGATTATTACTATTTTCACTAGCCGCCCTCCTCTGTAAACCTGAACATGTCCTCCTGACATCAAACGAGTAGTTTTACTTGATGAACCAAGACAGCCGTCAGCTATGAACAAACTCATGAATTCATAAACTTCAATATTCATTATTGCCTCGACGCCTCTTCCAGCCAGGACGGAGCAGGGAGTCATTCAGGGCTGAGGTCCCCCAAAAACTTTTCAGCTCCTTTCACTATCTCATCATCCTAATTCTAAGGTTTTGTCCTGTCACTTCAGGATTATCTTTGAACCACGAAGGACGCGGAATAGGAAATGCTTATACTTCAGGAGTCTTAATTCAGATAACTCATTCCCTCTCCAACTCAATGGTTAATTCGTTTTTAATTCATTTCAAAAGGCCTTTGGCCTGATAAGTTTGCTCTGGTTGCTTTGGGGTTCAGTTTTAGGTTGGCTAATAAAATATTACTCAGAAGTGATCTGTTCAGAGATACAGAGGAGAACCTTGGAGGTATTGTGAGTTGGTATAAAAGCTCATGACGAAATAAAAAACTTATTTTGCAAATTGGGCTCAGGAACTTATGACTGAGTGGGAATTATTTATGTACCTACTTTTGAAGTTACCTGTAGTTTTGAGATAAAAACAATTAGATTTCCCCTCCCAAAGCTTTGGCAATACAAATACCAGAGGCTTAGAGTAGTATTACAAGTATTCCAATTGTCTCGAGTCTTTGATAGGCACTTCTCTTGTCAATTCAGTCCTTTGTTTCTTGTTTCTGTCAATAATCCCCTCTCAAATGCGTTCCTGATAAGTGTATTTAATACGATGTAACGAGGAGCTTTATATTGCGAAATGTAAGCAGCAATGGAACATATTATTAGTCTGCGTGCACAGAGGAACTAGATTGTTTACGATTGTAATCTGAGGAGAACAAGGACATCAATTAGGCATTTCGTGTCTTACTCGTACTGACTATTCACTACACCACCAGTTGATAGAAAGTGGATAAGATGATCCTAAAAGTTGATTTTCCTCTAAGACGCCTTCAATGAAACTCTAATCATAAAGCTTAATGACACGTATTAGTTACATGTTTACATGCATAATTAAGTATATCCTTCGAACAGTGAATACGTAAGCAAATACGGTATGCTCTCTATGTACAATGGGGCGGCACACGCTTTGAAATCAGACACTCGGACGCTCTCTCAAAGCGGTTTTATGATATTCGTTGACCATTAATTAAGTATTTCCAAGGCGTAGTGCAGGTGTAATATTGTTGAACGGTTGTGTCAGGTGAGAGCTGAGTCAAAATACACATTTTAAATGCTGTAAAGTAAAAGCTGTTAAATGGTACTCCGCAGCGTCCTCCAACCAGTAATCAAGAAACGTGGAGAGAATAATTTGTAAGTAGTCAAGTTGGAAAATTAAATCAAAACTAAGATAATGAGATTTTTGAGTAGATTGGCAGAGTTGCTAATTAATTCGCAGGGCAGGAAAATATTTGTTCTGCTCGTTCAAATACATTAGTTGGGGCAATATACCAGTATATGTAGTTAGAGATAGTTCAATGAGCCGCCTCATGGGATTAATTGCTAGTTCTGTTCCTAGTTTCAATCCAATCAATTCCAAATGTTAGCTAATTCTCGTTCCCGTTTCTTATCTCCGAATCGTAAACAGGTCTAACTCAATTTGTGACAAGTTGACCTGACGCTCTTGTTTAGCCCTCTTGAAATGATTCAAAGTCTCCGTGCTCAAGTTATGAAATATGTGCACAAGACGAATGGAAGTGTACTCCCGTTACGAATAATAAATTATTTTGTAAACCATTTTCCTGCCGAACATAAGAAATTTAATAGCCCTAGGAGATTAAGATTAATAATAAAGATTAGCAGTTGTAGAAATTAAAAGTAAGCAAGTTTTTTGCAGAGCTTGAGGATCCGAACCTTTAGTTTCTCAACAACAATATTGGGAAGCGACTCCTTGCGAACTGGATATACCAGCCAAAGAATTGCCATAACTCATACAGCAAGTGTATCAGGGGGAAGATGAGAATGACATAATGCTGGGGCTAACCCCTTGCCCGTGTGTGTTTGTGAGTGAAACTTGGGACGACTCCCTACTGTCGCTGACAAGTTTTGGGACTTGTATCTCCCAAAGTCATTAGAATTTCGAATGGGTCTTCTGAGTTCTCCGGTTTAGTCCTATAGCCCGCTATTGTTGGAGACGCTGAAGAAGAAACTCTCGGGCGTGATTTACATCCAGACGCTGCCTTTACTAAACATCCTCACCATCGTTTTTCTGACATTTTTCCCAAAGTAATGTTAATTTAAACCCATTATCGCAACATTAACTGGCTAAAGCACAGATATATTCCAGGTCCTTTCTCAACCTCGCTGAGGCTGATGAGTATCTGCACCTGCATGAGCTTTTGGAGAGTGTTCTATGTTCGGGCATCGTATGTAAGCCCTGTCTTTTGGAAACGGAATTCCTATGTGGATTGTGATTGTGAGGGCTACATAAATTCAGAAGCGCGGAATGCTCACTCTCCTGACTTTGTCATACAGCACAATAAAAATTCCACTACGTCCTGTTTGTGTGAAAAGCATCCTGGTCAATAATTAATCATCGAAAATATGGAATTGAATGAAATTCTATGGTGTGAGATTAATAAATGTCCCGTATAGTATTTTTTAAAAGTACAGATAGTTGGTGAACGATTTTAATTCATGCACATAATTCCGAAGGGCGTATACAATTCAATCTATGTATGGTACAATAGTATTAAACTATTTATACGACCGAATATTTTATTGCCAACAGTTTATAATAATAAGGTTATGTTTCTCCGTACGATCTTTCAGGTTAAAAGTATTAGGCGGAATAGTGGCAATCACACAACCGTCGTCGTTGCGCGCTCGATTGCAATACCTATACATAGAATCAAGAAGGATTGCGAGCGCGGCTCTCCAGTAGCAGGCCCACAGCCCTCTGTCATCTACATTACCTAATATTGATATTTTTTTCGTCAAATGTTGGAAATAACACATTACTCGTTTGTCCGCAAAGTTGTAGCAACCTTTATCGACTGGGAAGAAAATCTTACACCCTACTCCTATTTGTTTGTTCCGTAAATGTACAATTTCACACCAAATAGATATGCTTTCACTTTCCCCAGTATTGAGAAAACTAAAATTGGAAAACCGCTCTCAATTTCAGCTTCTCCATGGTTATGATAGGGTCTTCGTTTTCAATTCATTTCACTTAACTGTGTCCGATTCAGTTGTTCAATTTTATACCAAGATGAGTTTCATATTTTTTAGCACCAATTTTGCCGATAGTCGTGCCTCGGGATTGAAATAGTTGACCAAAGAGATAACGTTAGTGTTAATAATACGTATTTCCTTGTGCTTTGTTAACGTCGAAAGAGCCAGAAAAGGCGAAAACAAAAAAAGCTACACCATAACCACAAGCAATGCTACGAAAAAAGCAGACACCAGAAAGAATAAACCGTTTTGGCATAAGAAAGAGTTCATTAGGATATAAACTTAAATTTTTAAATACAAGCAGAATCTCTTGTATGTTTACAATCTCAAGTAACATATGGTCAACAAAAAATTGTTTTAAAACCATGATTTGGGCGACATGTGTTCCAAGACTAATTTCCTTCGTGGATCCAGTGCAATATCACACGCAATAATCTCTCGGTTGAACTATTTGTCAGAACGCTGAGAATTTTGCGTAAAACGCTTCCGTCCCACTTGAGACCCTCCGGAACGACTTTATTCGTAAAGTCTCTGGGTATCAGTTGGGAATTCAGAAATATATTGATGAATCTATCAGATCAGGAAATAAAGTGCATTTGGGGTTTTCACTTCCCAACTCGACTCTGATCTCCTGTCTGAGAAGCTAAGCTACAGAGTTTGAGTTCAAGTTATACCCGGATATGCGGGGGATAGAGCGAAGAAGATCAAATTCCTTGAGGAGATGTCAGCGGAGATTTATACACTCAATCGCGAAACTATCAGTTTGGAGGCATATTCCAAATTGAACAAATGAGATATTACAACAGTACAAGCTATAAATGGAGTTGGAATAAATGTTGGAGGCTACGTAGATCTGCATGTATGGCATAAAAAATGATGAAGTGAAAGAGAAATGATTTCTTTTTTCATTTGGTCGCCGCGCCATAACTGACAACTTGGTTGAGAATTGCAATGAGTCTTTTCCGTTCCAACCCTCATTCACTTGGAATGGGGAGCATTTGAGTTGGTTTCGATAGTTTATTTCCTTGTGAACACAAGGAAGAAGTTTTTTGAAGAAATAAAATGCCGGAACCAGACGGTGGTTGTACTTATACTGAGGCGGAGCGGAGCACGGGTCGTGGTTGGAGAACCGCTCGAAATAGAGACGGAATTGGATGACTATGACCAATATGAAGTCGTCGCACTTCTGAATCTTAAACTAGTCACGTTTCATATCGAAATAATATTATTTTGCACAAGGAGAACAACTACCAACAAAAACCAAAAACTTTAGCCAAGAACTTTAGTTACGTCTTGTCTAGCCCACTAACTCTTACTTCCTCTCCTCTTGTCATGTTTCTCCTATTATAAATGGACAAAGTTGACAAGAAACAGGTTTGTCTGACACAATCATATTTAAGTCTATGTGTTCCGAGTCTCAATTATCTTCCGCCCAGCAAACTTTTCCCCTTTCAATGAGACGCGTCCAGCAAACACGCCCTACTCTCTCCTTCTAACAACGACACGGTTTTCATTCCCAGTCGTCTCTCTCTATGTAGCAATAATGACAGATGAAAACGGGGAAAGGATTGCTCAAGACTCACAGACTCCGACTCGGGAGTTCCTACTGCGCCATTATTCCGCGAATAGAATTAATGAATAGCAGCGCCTACTTTACGACGCGAAATTTTAAATGAAGTACAGCTATAAGCGACGGAATGGTTCTTCTGTAATAGGAAATCTCTCTGTGTCCTAGAACTGGAATCACTTCCGCTATACTTGATCCTATCGTATTTTTGAAATGGAAATAAGTCCAGGCTTTTCCAGGGGAAAATACCTCCAACGTCGAGATTTTTGCATTTCAGGATTAGGGTTTTCTACTTTATAGCCCTACTCTAATTTTATGGTCGGGCTTTACATCTCTTAATTAAAGAAGTAATGGAAAATCTCATATTCGGAGTCATAAATTCAGAATTGAGTTATCTTCATGATTTCAAGGGATTATTCACCATTTTTAACTCTCTCGACTTACGGTTAGGTATATTTCCTACGGGAACTGTGGATCAAAGTGTCGCTGAATAATAAAGGAATTTAATTTGGTGTCGTGGTCAACATTGAATTGTATTTTCTATCAACGTATATAAATTGAACTTCACGTACAACGGTGTTTCTTACGTATACACAAGTAAAAACGAGTGTTCTACTGCATACCGATCTTGTTCTGGGTTTACAGCATAATCAAATATGTAGTGAATATTAGTTAAAATTGAAGGGAATTAATACAAAGTGGTAAGGAACCCTGAAACTCATACCGTACACTTATAACGGCTATACTGCAATGCCAACTTTAAACATCTTTTGACCGGTATGTTAGGTTAGGTTATGTTTGTTACATAGAAATTTCGAATTAATCACTCGGTGAGTATTTACATCTCAATCAATTAAATAGGTTTTATTTGATTTTGTTTACGGTTTTCGCCCTGCAAAGAAAAATATGATCAGAGTTTACGGATACTTGTATGTGTATTTACATATGAACTGTCGGTTGCTGTAAACTGAATATATGCCTTCGCTTTGCCATTTAGTCATACTAAAAAAATAATAACTTTTGTGGTGTCGTTAAATACAACCCCATAACAATAATGGAACGAGGCAGTAATAAACAACACGTTCTAACTGGGAAAGAGCCACTGAAATTACTAAAAACAAGGTTAGGGAGCACCTGAAATGAGTGTATTATGGTGGTAGTATGGAACATACATACAAATATGGAATATATGAAAAAGGTAGTCTGAAAACAGAATAATTCATCGCAAGGCATTACGCAAGAGATGACATTTCAGTGAATGCGGCGACATTCATAACGGTGTACACGACATGTTTTGGCTCAGTTCAGGTTGGCATCTTAGCGGATTATGGTCCCAAATGGGGCCGTATGTCTCATTTAACAAATCTAACTATTTAATATTTCACTAACCAGAACCCAGACATAGCCAAGCTACGTTAGGATTGTCTTGTCCTCGCCATAAGACCTGTCATCGTGAAATCTCAGTGGAAATCCCCTTTAACAAGTTTAGCAATAAGAAGGAGACAAACTTCATACAGAAGCTTACTGCGTAGATAAGTAGGAATGCAACAGCACACCTTGTAGCGAGACTATGGATAAAAAAATTTTGTGAAGATATAGGGTCGTTTAATTTTGACAGCTCTGACTTTTTACTGGTAACGCGTTGTTTCACTTTAATTTGGCTCATTTGCTCCTAAATTCCCTTCCCTCGTCTCGTCAAAATGATTCACTTGTATCACTTTCCTTTTATAAGTCAAAACATTACAGAATCTCATAGTAGGTATTCGCATTCAACGAGTGATTCGTTCAAATTCCTATTTACAGCTTGACCAAGTTTTATTTCTAAAGTCCAGTTTGAACGGAAGAGAAGGTGAGGGACCTTTTGTGCTCCTTTACGTTTGAAATGTCTACGGTTGGGATTTGGAATTGAAGACGGGCTTTGATCTGCTGACCGTGTCATTTCTCTTCCCTTGGAGTGTTTTCTCGTGATGACGCGGACAATTACAAGCGAGGCGGAAAAGAGAGTCTTGGGGAGGGCAAGAGTTTCAGGTTGTGCAGCGCCGACGGTTTTATCGCCTCATCATTTCCCGTTTGGATCCTTTTATTGCATATCATAAGGATGTCGGAAGTGTCAACTAATGGGATTCTCTACACCAACAAAAGATGTTCTCTAACAAGGGCTGGGCTGAGCCAGACTCACTTTCTGTGTCTCATCTTTTTCACTTGTCACCATTACTACTGTAGATTACTCTTTTTAGCCAGCAGCAGCAGCAGACGCACTGGAAATTCTCTCAACTCCGGCACTTCTTCATGTGTGAAAAATAATTGAATTTTAACAAGAAAACTCCGTCCTGACAGATGCCCACTGTCCAATCCCCACCTGCAGAACTGACATAGCCACTGTAATAAAGATAAGTATTGTCTCAGCAACTAAAAGGCTTACGAACTCCAACTAAATGCTACGCATGTTTTTAACAGCGAATGTCTTCCGGAAGAAACATAGAACTACTTTTAGCAATTGTAAATGTTCAATTTAATCTGGGAATTAAAAGTGAGCATGTGCTTTTAATTTGATTTGTGGAGTGAATTTGTTCGTTCATCAGGAGCTGTCCTTTGCTAATCCGTAGATGCACGAACTGCTTCCGGAGTACCTACCTACTGCCAACTGCCAAGCTCCACTTGTGGAAGTACAGTGAAAGCTGAGGGCTGGCTGGTTGAATGAGAGCATGAAATGTACATTTAGGGATTGAGTTGAGTAATCGGAGTGGTCACCCGCAGAGAATTAAATGTTGGGGAGAAAGGTTTTGAACCCGAGCATGGTTTATTTTCCTACTAATGGGACCTGAATTGAAATTTATGTAGAGCAGAGAGAACACACTCAACACGGATTTGCCCCAGCCTGTCAACCAAATTGTTTCTCCTATGCGTAAATCACATTATGCACTCATTCCACTTATCTCCAGGCGATGGAACATTTTAAAAGTGTGGCTGAATGTTCGTGAATCAACTACGACTGGAACAGAATTACGAAATGTCATTTGTAAAAGTTGCTTAGACTATTTCATTTTGTACTGGAAATGAAATTTTGTCGTATAGTTCGAGATTTATGTATTTGGCTGTTTAACAATAGAAGACAAGCATTGGAAAGAATAAATGTTACTGAGCTTAATTAGTGCCCTTCAACATTTATATCCATTTCAATTTCTGAAAAAAGTGTCATGCATCAAGATTTACTGGGAAACACACCATAGTACAGCGTGACATTCACCATTATCCAAAGTACGGAGCTCATTATCTTCCGTTTCAGGACGCAGAGAGACGTGCAACTTTTTTCACACCTTCTTCACCATGGGCATAGGTTGAGCACAGATTTCTTGCCTGTGTTTCACTATTAGTGGAAACGAGAAACAGCAGTGGGATGAATTAGGACACGAAGGAGGCTGATGCTCGGGAGAGATAGATAGGAAAGAAAGTTGAGACGAACGCTGATGGCTTTCTGTTTCCTCTCTGCCCGGCTTTGGTTTGGAAAGTTGATTGATCACGCATAGATTCCCAGAAGATCTTGTCACCTTTCAAACCTTCACTCAGACTCACACTTGGTCTAGGCAGGAAAACACATTCCTCCGCACTTCCACTGACACAAAAATAGAATATTTTGATCTATGAGGGCGCCTGACCCGATCCGTCTCAAAGTCTCAACCCTATCACACTCCTTCCCAAAGATGATCCTTGTTGACACCCCCTCGAATTATTCACCAGCCTAGAATTACCTACCCTCCCGACATGCCTAACTGACTTAAGTTATGGCATATTATTCAGCACATTTTTGGTCTCCACAATAAATACAAGCTTCAGTAGTTCCGAACTTATTTACTATTAAGAAGATGTGTAAAACAAAGCCATCACAAGGTTTTAGTAATCAAAAAGCTTTCTTGAATGCAAGTCATGGCAGTGTTTTTAGAGAATATAATAAAAGCATTACAATAACAACTAAGATGAGCAGACAGGAGGGTGGAGTTTTCAATTAGGTCCCGTCAAATTCTTCCCTATTTCCTGCCTTTCGTTACAGTACTTGGAAAATACCATACAGCTTGAAGTAAATAAGCAAACGTAAGACATGGTAGAATATGCATGGTAGCACACGGAATCCTACGAAATTGATTCCACGAATGCAACAGTTGTCGGTAATACTGTTGAATCAACTGGGAAAGTAACGTTTAGAGCAAATTTAAATGTATATATGGGAACAAGTTTCTCGGATATATTTCAGACCCGCCTAAGAAATGATCTGAGGATCATTGCGTATAATTTTTCGATATCATGCACAACCATGACCTGTTCGGCTGCCTGACTTGAATGAAATTCTATTGGTACATATGGTAAATTAATTATGGTCTCTTTCGCAGGGGCGTGCGTATTCAGTTGTTGGAATTTCAGGAAATTCTGGTTGAACGTTGAATCCGTTCGTGGGTTATAAACGACCATAATTGCCGTAATGAAACTGTTATATGATTGAGTAGTTTATTCTCGGGAACGTAGGCGACCTTTGCCGGTTGTTCTGTGTAGTAAATTCGTGGAAGAAGCACTATAATTTCTTTACAGCTCATTACGAGTTGACGAGACCATTAGGCAAGGCACGGCTGAAAAGAGAACCAAGTCAAATAAACAGTAAAAAGGAGAATTTAATAGTTCATCTGGATGGACATATAAGGAGCGTAAAACACTTTTGATGTGATGTGGTTTTCCTAAAACTGTTATTATGCCCGAGTAATTAGGTATGAAGGGGCTCTGAGTGCACGTCGTTCCAAGGAGCCTCTCGATTCACTGACGAGCCTGACCACACTGGAGCACCTTCATTTAATTCCTATGTTTAAGAGCCTCAGAATTCCCAAGCATTTCCTAGCTCTAAAATGAAGATCCCAGTAGTAGTCTGAGCATGGAGAGAACGGATGGATGGAAAGGCATAAACGCAGTTTTGATTTCCACCTAATCTCCCTGTGATTAGTCTCAATGAAACTCAGGATGGGAGTCTCAAATCTCGGTGTGTGGTTGTGTTTGAGGAAGCGAGCATTATATGTAGTAGGGGGTAAATACCTTTCGGGTCTTAAAGTCTTACCGTCATCATTCTGGCTTGGGCTTGGGCTGGGGCTCGTGGGTCTTCCGCGTCTGGAAGCTGACTTGGTTGAAGCTGAAGCTAAGGAGCCTGGAGAGTTCATTTAAGAATGCAAATCTCACACCAGTCATTACAAATCAATTTAGTCCGTTCATTTCAATTGGTTTTTCCATGGATGACTCCACGGAGGGAGGCGGGGAGGTGACTCAAAGGACCGTTCAGGAGCATATACTGTATGTATACGGACTTCTGGGATGGAGACTGTCTGGGGTTGTTGGAAAGGGTTGAAGCTGGGGAGCGGAATTTTTCTGTTAGTAGCAGTGGCAGTGTGTAGAAAGATAGATTCGTATGGAATGCAAAGTAGTTTGGGATTTTTTACATGCACGGCATGCGGTTCGCTCTCCTACCTTTTGTTTTATCTAATCATTTAGGGAAGAGAGGAAAGAAAACTACTTTTTATTCCAGCCAAAACTCGGACTAATTCACTTCATTTATACACTGCAGACTCCAGACTGCTCTCCTACCCCCCGCTCACCACGGCCCAGTTAGGTCTTAATGGACTTTATGTCAAACCGGCTAATCTCCAGCACTGGAATTCTCAATACATTGCACTCTTTTATTAAAAACTAATCCCAGTCCTTTTCAGGAATGTGACATTGGACGCTCTTGCCTTGGTCCTGAAAGGATGCCGTACGTCTGCTATGTAGAAAGTAGAAAGCAGTACATTTTTGTGTAGTGGGCCATCATAAGATATTAATAGGAGGCAGGGCACGGAAGTCAGGGGTAGGGTTAGAGTAGCATTTTTTGATGACAAGCGGGTATCAGGAGCCCGGTCTTTCCGCCTCACTTCCCGCCTCACTTCCCGCCGTCCACGTAGGATTCTCCGGAATTAATCAAACTCCATAAATCATGAGGAGTGTTACGGACAGGAGGAGCCGGAATGATATTGGGCACAAAGTGGAGACTGGACTAGGAGGCATACACAGAAAAGAAGAGCCAAGAATGGACACGAGTTGAAGAAGAGTCACTGGGAAGAAAACATTCAGAATCTTCAATCATCCGCGTTCTTCATCGATCCACGAAATGTGCCTTTTCGCCTCTCCCTTCCTTTCTTCAGGCCTCAACATTAGAGCTCTACTGGACGTCGATCTCAAGGAACGTCCAGCTACTTGAAGCCAAATTCAATGAATATAATAAGTCATTCATTCTCCCGATTTCTCCTTAAATACAGGGTTGACCATAACCCCGTTATATATTTGGAACATATTTCTGGAATACCTATTTATGTACAATTTTCTATATTTATGTCCTGCATTATACATTTATGTACCGCCTGTCCACAAAGTCACAGAACCCCTCTGTTTATGTTTTTTGCATACGTGTCTTGGTATACAGGGTGTTTCGCGAACTAAATTGCTTGGTATCAATTCATTACTTTAATCAATGAATGAGTCTAAAACGAAACAACCCTGTATTATGGTAGAACGGTTACCGTGGCGAAGCCAGGCAGGGGGGTCCGCGACTTTATGAACAGGCGGTATATGGGTTGTGTACATTGTCGTGTGTGGCCCCTTGGGTTTCGTGAGTCATAGCTCTGGTCAGTTTAGGTTCAAGAAAGTCAGGTTAAGTCAGGTTAAAAGGTTACTCTAAGCTAACAAGACTTAACCTAACCTAGCTTTCTTGAACCTAACCTGATCAGAGGTATAATAACTATCAAAGCACAGAGGGCCACACACGACAGAGTACTCTAAGTAACAGCTTTTCTGACAGCAAATCCGATGGTTAGCATATTTATTTTGAATTCACTGGGCAGATCTGAGCAGAGCGTGAAGGAGGGTAAAAGGAATATCGTGATCTTTTGATGCTCAGTCCTGCTTAAGTGAGCTCACTCAGTGACTTGGGAGGAGAAGGGAAGAAAGTATATTTTTATGGGGATCCATAAAGTAAAAAATATATAAATCCATTATTTGATTTCGTTATGTTGAGGGGAGAAAGGTGGAGAAGAGCTGGGGTTTCGAATGAGGAGTTTAGTATTCGGGACGAGTGGTGGTGAGGAGGAGCAGTCTGTATTGCTGTGCGGAGGGCAGATGATGGAAGATCATGAGCGGGTTGTGAATGTTGAAGAGACATGATAGGAGGAGGTCGAGATGGAAACATCATTCCGTTTTCAATATCTGACCTGACCTTCAATGACTCTCTTCTCATCTTTTCCACTCCTTTGATCCCTGGCTTTTGATCCCAAATTGACAAAATTCCTCACAAAGTGAACCTCATCGAGCAGAAAATTTCAAGAGACCTTCCTTTAATTTTAAACATAGACCAGGGCACTAACAACTAACTACCCTCTCCCATTTTATTAAGACCTGCACGACGGCGGAATTTGTCAGACAAACCCGAGCTTGATCAAGTGCCTCCTATGCTACTAGCAGGCTGTAGAAACGAGCAGCAAATCTTCTCGACTTTATAATCCACTAGTTTGAAGGTATTCAAATGTTATACAATCGAGTTAAATGGAAGTTCGGCAGTTTCTTTCCTAGTAGTCCGAGTGCAGTAGTTCAGGTCAGAAAGACCTTTGGAGCAGGTAGATAGTAGGACGTTTTGGAATTCTTGAATTGCGTGCTAACTAATGAAATGGGGATTTTGAATCTTAGTCGTTCAATCAAAAATCATGTTAATTTTTTAGTAAAATATTCCAAGTTATAATAATATAGTGTAGTAAGTCTGAGTCAGACGTTATAAACGCAGTAATAAAAACCAAATTACAGGTTGTTTAAATTCAAGTTTCTTCGGTTCACTTATACTTTCGGGCTTGATTGAACTCGTCTCCCTCCAACTCCTTCCATTTCGAATCGGGAGGAGGGAATAAAAACTGGAACTCGAGAGAAGAAGAGCAGACAGTTTTTTATATATACATTCTGAATTCTCGATTACGCTTATTTACTCCACTTCACTTTCATGTTTATTTAATGGAACAAGTATTAAACTTTGGAGAGCTCTCTTTTTTGCTGAGCAATGAGCAACCCGTAAATATTTTGTGCATTCGGATATCGGCATTCGTTATACCCAAGATTTCTTTTCAAACTAAACTAATTTCAATTTTATTGAAAAATATTATGTTTATACTCGCATCAGAATGGAGTTCCGACCCAGGATTTCATATTCGTAAAGTTTTTAGATTGCTTCATTTCCACGCTCGATAGTTCTACTAGTACGGAGAGCAGGATTATATTATTTGCACAAACATTTACGAAATTTTAGAATCGAATTAAAATACCAAACATGAAAGGGGTATGAACTTACAGAACGGGAATAGTATTACAGATTACATTACAAAAGAGTTAACGAAATCAAATGTAGTATGTACTTCAACCTACATAGTACATAATTCATGAGTTCGGTAATTCCATATTACATATTTCCTAATACGAGGAGTGTACACTTAAACCTGTGACTATAAGCCACAGTTATCCAAGACCAAGAATAAGAATATACTTTCCTTCTTTCTGTCGGATATACTACAATTCAATATACCAACTTTTATTGTTTTTGGATCAGACTTTCTACAACCATTACATTATTTTATGGGGAAAGCATATGCTACGTCAGCCGGTGGCATTGTTTATTGAGAAAGCCCCAGCTACTCGCTCCTTTTGCTATAAGATAGGAACCCGAAAAAACATTTATTCTCTGCCTTCTCGAAAAATTACAGATATTTCTTTCGCGATTATTATTGGAAATTCCCACTGGTCTTTCATATCCGTCCACGTGCACTAAAAGCTCACAAATGCTTCCTATTTATGAAAACTGTTAGCATTATAATTAAACAATAATTTGAAACTGTGTTTAAAAATGGAAATAAAAATTCAATATATACCAGTCCTGATTAAACAAATCCATTTGAATCCAAATACTAAACCCCATTAACTTAAGTTGTGCCTTATAAAAAGAATTTGTCAGGAACACACGCGTGAAAAAATAGAGCTCGACTGCCAGAAAAAGTTATTCTGTTGAATTGTTTTCAAATTGGCTTGGACTTTTAGGTACCTAACTCGAACGCAAAGCTGCAGCTGCAACTAACCATTTCTCTATTTGAACTATAATATTTCAGTTGAAGTCGTTCATTACTTTTATAGCGTTTCTATTGACTTGCCCTGTAATTCCTAATAGCTTTAGTCTTATTCGGTTCCGTCTTATTCTGAATTGAACATTTCATTCTTGTACATAGAAATTGTCTCAAACCCGCCATTGTTTTCGCCTTGCATGTTATGCTGCTTGATAACAAACAAAGCACGGAAGGAATCATTTATTAAGAGTACGAAAAACAACTAGGTACATATCGAACTTAATCTGCAATACCTTGCCCCCACCTAAATAGAAGTTATACAACAGAGATGGAATGTGGCAAAGTGGAGTACAGGATGCAGAGTACAGAGTCGGCGGCGTCACGCCCGCAAACTTCTCTTCGTCCGAGATGGAGGCGTAAGTGAGGATTATGTCCATATGAAGGGAGGAAAGTCCTTAACTCCCTGCAACCCCAACTACTTTTTTAGAGTTAGGAAGTTAATAGCTCTCCTAGGAAATTTCACGAGCGAACCGTTAATTAAAACGAGTAAATCCAAAGCATAAACTGCTCAACTTTGAGATGCTTCTTCATTCCGTCTCCCTGCTCGCTCTTTCAACTCTTACCAGCTCAGCTGAATGAGTCCACCAGTCCAAGCCGAGACAGACGGGACTTCCACAAAAGGCCCAACCCCTTCATTCCCCCTTCAACTTCTGTCTCACGATCTCATTAGACTCATCTTCCATTCTATCATCCCATCCCGGCCGATTAACATACCGTGCGCGGAAGCAGTTATTACTTAGCATTTCTCCATATCCAATTAAATATTAGCCCTTTGTTTCAAACTAAAACTGGCATCTACTTCCAAGTCTACTTCACTGACTTCAGAAACTTCAGCTGAGGAGATCATTTCATTTGTACAGTATGCCAGCTCACTCAAGCGTCTGCTTGCGACCCTTTAAATGGTTCATTATTGAAAACCTTGTGTCGGAGGAGGTAATAATATCATTAAATCCTTCATGTGCAAGCAATTCCAAGAATTCGAAAATGATGCTCTGCTTAGTTCTGGTTATGCTCGTGGATGTCAGGATTACATTTATTTATTTCAACTGCGTATCCAACACCCAACCTGAAACCATGACTAGTTTGATGAGAGAGAATTTATATCCGACAAATCCTCGGCTCCTTCCTCTCACACTTGTATATCTCGTTAGGCGGGGGGAGAACGTTAGCGTAACGGGAGAGTTAGTGCAGGTGATAAATTTGGTGGCGTTTCTTTAACGGAACTCCACGATTTCGCCAGTCTAGCGGCAACTTCTGGGAATCATTCATCACATCCCACTTCTTCCCTTTCCTCCCTCATTTTTTCTCTTTATTTCTCCGCATCTCACCCCGCGGATCCTCCTAATGTGTCCGAAAGACAAGTCTACTCGGAATTGCATGATAGCTGTGGTTCACATCCTGGAATGCTTGAGTTGGCCAGAAGTGTTCATGTATGTACTAGAGACAGGCCTCACTCAAGTCTCTCCGCCGGCTGGTCTGCATGAAGACTCGCCTCAGTTCACCCTGACGCACGTCAGGTCACATCATCCCCTCCTTGGCTAAATTGGATTTTGTCAGGGAAGAGGGAAGTGATTAAAAGGAGGCAGGGAAGCTGGTGCGGGTGGTGGTGGTGGGCTGTGGGGAAGATAGGAAAACAGAGGATTGGGTGGTGGAGCAGAAGAGGTCGAGTAAGGAGAGTCGATGCTTTTGTGGTGAAAGCGAGAGATCGCGGAGAAAGATGAGGAGAAAACCAAAATCAAATCCAGCGAATATCCTGCACGCAATCCCTCAAGCCCTCAACTCCGAGTCCCTCAGGATAATTCATTACGGGATCATTCTCAACTTCTTCTCCCTTTCTTCCCACTTTCTCCCAAATGAAACCGCTGCTCCACATTTCTTTAAACTCAATTAGGTACTCCTCCTTAAGCTCCTTAATTACATTTCCAGGTTTACAGATTGCCCGGTGCAGCAGGGCTTCTCGGAATCCCCAGCTCAGATCACCTAAATAACTCCAAAGTGGAATCCAAATCTGTAATAAAAGTGAAACTAAAATAGATTTTCTTCCAGTCCCCTGGACTATCTCAATCAAAAATAGAGCCAAATTGAATCGTTTATAAGCTGTACAATTAACCCGTAATAACTGGTAATAGTGCTATGGACTGGACGTATCAAAATTGTGGACTCGTTCTATAATGCAATTGTGCAGATACTGAGCATCGGTATAATGACTACAGATATTTGTGTGTGCTCTTAGAACAATCCTATTAACAGTTCTACATCAAGATCCTGAACAAATAGGTCGAGTAATTCCCTCGTCGCCCAAAGTTTGTAATTTGTTTTCCAAGCGAGAACTTGATCAATGCAGTGCAAACGGAATTATACAGGGGAGGGAGTCCGACGACATTGTTTGCGCAAGCGAATTGTTTTGTCGGCTCTCAATTTATGTAAGCCGTAGCTAACGCACCGATTCCTTTTTTAAACGCAATCTATAAAATGGTAGTTCACTTTTACAGATCTTTAGGTAGACTTTTAGCAGTTTTTGTGCTCAAAGTTGAGTCTGGGGTGCGGGTGGAGAGAGGTGTGAGTATAAGAAAGAGTTTGTTTTAGGAAACAAATCTAGGGGGTCGGGTGGGTAATAGAATCCCGCCAGGCTCCCTTTCGTGATGTTCAAGTGTTTGTGACACTATTATTTTTTATTATAACACTTACATGAGTTCTCTATATGGAATGGAAGTGACGAATGGCAAAGATTTTCTCTCCAGACTCCCATGGTGTGACTCAAAGAAATCCATCCAGGGAAAAGTAGACTTTTCTTAAATCGCACCTGAGCTTCCGAATTTTTCTTACATTGAATCACTTTAGTTCCTTCGCTTAGCTTCCACTCAGAAAGACTTACACTTTTTATTTCCAACTGTTTCGTGTTTTGCACAGGGATTTAAGTTTGAGACTTCCATCAATTTTCACGCTATTCCTTCTCCTTCGCTTAAATCAATACATGGACAGGGAATGAGCAGGGATATTCAGGCTTCAGGTTTTTTATTTGAAGAACGGATAGATCTCCTCTCCTGCTCTGGAAATATATGATCGTCCCTCCACACCCAAAACTTTCTCCCATCATCTCCACGAACACTCAAAGTCATCCTTCCTATTTCCAAAAGGATCAGCCAAAACTTTCTCAAACCCAATTGGACTCTCCAGACTCCTCCGCTGTTATCCTCAGCATATCAGATTCAGAGTCTCTTCTCTCATGCATCCAACAACTAACTTCTTTTCAAACTCAGAAATTCAGAAATTCATTGGCGGAATAATTACAGTAAATTGAGTTGACAGGAAACCCTGGAACTTTGCCAGAGTAATTGCAATACCATTGCTCTGCAGGTAATAATCAAACCTCAAACCCCGTATAAAATCCTACCCGGCTCTGTCATTCTCTCTGGCATGTTTGTTTGCATAGTTTGGTTCTTGCCTGTCCACTTTATTCAAGTCAAATGAATTCAGTGTGTGCAAAGGAGGGAATGAAGTGAAGATGACCGTGGTTCTTCTCTGCTTCTTAATGATAGCCATTTTATATTCGAACCGGGTGGTCCCTGAAACAGACGCTGTGTTGCAGATTGGATACACTGACTTCGAGATTAAATAACACGGTGATGTGTCCAGCAGGTTCTTCTGGCAAGATTTCTGGTTATCGACTAACTAAATGTATTGCTTCCTAAAAGCTTAAAGTATATACATACATACATCTTCACTGTAGGTATGAGTACGCATAAACACAATATGCAGTCGGTTATTCCAAAATAATTGCATAAAGACTACTTGCATTCACAAATCCTTGAATTAAATACAAGTCTTATCTGATTAAATGACTGCTGAGATGCTAAAGAAGTGCAATTATCTGGTAAGGTCGAACATAGAAGCATTTACTTAAACAATGTGATGAAGTGATTTGCCTCATCTGAGCAGGTTCAAGAAAATCAAGAATTTTGAATTAAATTAAACTAAAGGAATATTTCATTGATTCGAATGGTTTAAAAAGTTAAAATACTTGTTCAAAAAACAAAAATCATGAATCAAAATAGAATTCCGTTTAATTGATGGCTGATGGTGTCATTTTATCAATACTTAAATCTATAAAAATCAAGGTAAAGTGCGGTGAGTCAAAACACGTTTAATAGTATTTGAGTCGATGTGCTTGTACTGCTACCTAGAGTTGAACAGAAATGCAGGGAGTGTTGTTTCAAATAGACAGCTGGAATTCTCAAACCGGTATTCACTGGCACTCGTTTTAACTGTCAAAGGGTAAATATATTGGGCGATAAAAGTTTCAAGTAGCGCATTTCTATCTAGATGTCCCAAGCTTAATCAGAATAACAGACATATAAATGCCTCATCCCATAAAAACATTGTCAAGTTGAAGGTGTATTAGTAGTATGAAGGTAGGCCGGTGACTGTCTACGACTCGGTGCAAAGGTGATACAGGATATACATGCAATACATTTTTCTTGCGATTATGCGGACCAAATAGTTGCAAACTTGAAGTCTTCTTTTATTGCTGTTTAGTATTTAGCATATCTTGATTTTTGGATCCTCGATCGCCAACAAAACAACTTCGTGCACGCAAAATGACTTCTGATTTGCCCGGAGCATCTTCAATTGATTTGCAAAAGGCGGACGGCGGTGTCTTTTGTAGAAATCTGGTTAAGGA
Source organism: Ceratophysella denticulata (assembly GCA_034694925.1). Lineage (NCBI taxonomy): Eukaryota > Metazoa > Arthropoda > Collembola > Poduromorpha > Hypogastruridae > Ceratophysella > Ceratophysella denticulata. The sequence goes on from JAQFYT010000310.1 coordinate 20,826, forward strand.
ATAGCAAATACTTTACATAACACACTCAGCATCCAAGTCGGAAGCGTTTTGTATTCCGTTTACATAATACAAGCATTTGTTCACGGTAGCACATTGTAAAGCAGAAATTCTATTAGGTACCTTCGTTTTCATAAACAACAATCCCGTTTGAATGGTTATCAACTCAGATCCATTTCATTATAGTACTTGCAATTGTGATAGCTATTGCCTTTATGTATGTATATCATTTCTTCTTTTAATAACCTGATTTCATATTTTAAAATGGAACTAAATAATACAAATAAAATTCGAATAATTAATTAAATAAAAATTGTAGCGCTCCGTTGTCTCTAATTATAATTTCTTGACAGCAACTCAACTCCGTACATTAAAAAGCTCTTTTACAGGACAGTAATTACACAGGAACGCTGAGTAGGTAGCTAGTTTTTAGTATGATCAATCTCAGGCAGTGTACCTAGTTCAATTAGGCCGAGCAGTAAGAGCTGGACCTGTTTAAAAATAAGTAAATAAAGATGCCTGCCAAGTAATCGTGACTGTCTGGGTGGGTTAAACTTTTTACTCCTTCGTTTATGTCCACCATCATCATTCCCAGTACAGAAGAACTTCCTTCCTCCAGATAAGTAAGAAACCTGACTTCGATATAAAGGGAAATCCCAGCCAAAGGAGAATTAAAAGTTCGAGGCTGCTGGTGCAGTGGTTAAAATACACGTAAAGGGTTAAAAGAAAAAAGTTTTTCTGAGAAGACCTGTTCCGCGGCAGGTGACTGTGATCTAGCAGTGGGGTATCACATCGTTTCATATGTGATTATTGCTACTTTACGTTTACTACTTGTATAAAAAAAACTACCCTTGCCTTGTGAGTCTTCCCTACTCATCCAACCCTTCTTCTGTCCTAATATAAGGTGCCTACTATTCCAGTTAGTTAGACGGAACTTCATAATACTGAATACAAGTACTGGTACAGACGAAGATGAAGACCCAGGCTCCAGTGTCTCTCTGGTTCAATCAAAACCACTTTTTGGCCTTGTGACCATCTGCTGCTGCTCCTAACTCTTGCTTCCTTTCTTTACATGTAACGACCTAGCTAAGTATTGTTACATATTTATTGTGAACCTACCCTTTGTGAGAACTACAGGTTTGATACATGAATTCAACTCTTCTTCATTAAGGAGAATTCCTATAGGTACCGAAACGATTTAATTATAATCAAATATTTCAGTTTTTTGTACTGAACCTTGCTCTTTGGGTTATTTAACGCCGAGCAAAGGGGTATCTTAACTACGCTAGAAATCATAAATACTATTTTGGACAGGAATTTTAACTTCCGAGACCCAGTCCAATTGATATTGACATTGACACAATTACGGTTTAAATATGCCGTGACGTAGCATTGAAGAGACAAGCGAAAACAAATTCTTATAAATTCGTGTTGAAACAATAAATACGAAAAAATGAAGAGTTTGTTGAAGATTCTTTTGAAGCATTCTGAGACTTTGAGAATGTTGATGTTATCTCATTTCATAAAATACAAACAAACAATGCATTCACTGCGAGAGCATAGACTATCTACGTGTCGATATTACAAGGACGTGCAAAGTGGAAGCATACATGTTACATGGCTTGGCGTGTGGAATCTGATTGTTGTTCCTTCCATAGCTGTAACAAACTTCAGTCCCGTCGCCGCAAGACCCCGAAGAGTGTAAATATAGGTTGACAATGGATGAAAGTAATAAAATAGAATATATCCCCGTCTTGCCCATCAGTTGTTAAATGGAGTACAAAGGAAAGAGGAGCGGACAATAGAGAAACAGAAAATCTGAAACCAAACCACAACAATTGAGCAGTGAACAAACAAACGCAGAGTCTGACTGTGAAGACTCCGCCAGGACTTCTACCTAAGCCTTCTATTTCTTCCAACAGCCTCACCACATGATCGCTTGACTTTAACTCTATTCGACCTCAAGATTGATTCCAGTCTCAACATTCCTGTCACATTACCTTTTCACTCCTCATATTAACTTATTTTATTTGGACGGGAGATCAGGTCTATTCATTTCATTATTGTCAACTCAAGATAAATAGGGCTCAGATGACACTTCTATGGAAGAGCCGTGGGATAATCTCCACATCTCTCTGATAGCCTTTCCTAACTAAGCTCAGGTCAATGTCATCTGCTTGGTGTCCTGCTGAGGGAATTGAACGACTCCCTTCAAATCTGACCTTGTTCGTCTTCTTCGGTTACTCATCTCTCCCTCCTGTGCTCAATTTCGTTTCATTACTTGAAGTAAAAGTGTGTGTTTGCATGCAATCCAGATATTAAATATAATGCCGGCACTAGTAAATCAGGAGGACTTAGAGCATTCCTGGAGTGATTAAGACGAAAGAGAACTGCCGTAACACTTTCACTATTACTTAATCACCGTCTTTGTCATTTTCATTTGAGTCGAATCTTTTTCCTTCTTCCCTCATCCTGATAAGCCTCTGGAACTGGAGTTGAAATAGGCAATTAGTTTCCAACCTAATCGTGCTAACCAGAGCTAGACGCCGAAAAGTAGTTTGTCTCTCACCTGTCCGCGGACTCTAACCTGTTCCAATTTCTTTTGATAAAAATAAAAAGAAGTATGTAGAACAAAAATAATAACACGAATCTGATCTTTAGTTCGGGACTCGTGACGGACAGGAACAAGGGAGAGAGAAGACTTGCTCCAACACCTACAGACCTTGGCATCTCCCTGTTCATCTCACATGCAATGATTGGATGTTGGATGGAAGAATTTAAATTTGAAGTCAAATCAGTGATGGAAAATGGGTTCAAGTTGTTTCTGCTGGTGTCTCAACATGGTGCTTTCATTCTTCTGGAATAAGCATTCATGATCAAGGTTGATTTGGTGGTTGGTTGGGATTGGGATTGGGATGATGGACGTTTCAAAGCGTTACAGAATAATTAATAGGTTTAACGATTGAGAAGAATGCGTGGCTGCTGCGGTGAAGGAGATGCGTTTGTTCGTGAACTCTCTCCGCTTGATGCCTCGTTTTGTGTTGTGTACTTTGGACGGACAGAAATATTACTTTTCACGGGGATGAGCTGTATTCAACGTGTGATCAGTTAAGAAAACAAAAATGTAAAGCCCAATTCATTCAGCTCACCTACCCCGCTGGTTTTATTAACAATATGTCATGTTAATGTTCTTGACGAGGAGCTATAAATATTCTGGACTCCATCGGCTGCTCGTCAATAGCGAGGCGAGGGCGAGATTTCATCAGGATTCCCTTCAATAATTAACTCGGGTTTTTGAGCATGATTTAATGCCCCATTAATTAGCTCGGGATGTCAGCTCAAGTACTGAAGTATTCTGATGAATCTCTCTTCAAACATTTCTGCGCGTTAGCCTAATTATCAACTTCATAATTGGAACAATGTTTTATTTCTATGCCTCTTATTTTTACGGGACTGAGTTCAGTTTACCATAAAGGAATAACTGAATTTAAACTAAAATGTAAGGAAAGTTCTTTGCAGGCAGGTGCTCCTTAAAAGTAATTTATTGGAATAACCTTCCGGGAGACTAATGAATATTCAACTAAGTTGACAAAAACACAGACCGGGGTGTCAGGTCATACGGAGAGTATGAAATATTGTCGTCGTGTGTCCTCGTATGCTGTAGAGGAACACCGTGTTCCACTAACCACTATCCAAACTAATCACCAAAAGTTGAGCCATTCAACTTTTGTTTTAGCGAACAGAGGGAGATTCTTTGGTTGGAGCTTGGCAGCAATTAATCACCAAGATATGAGACTTTTACTTTTGATTTACTCCCACAGACTCCTCGTCCCCTTTGCCTCCGACTCCGACTGTCCTGACGAATTTAATGGCTCATTTCGAAATTTTCCCATTATATTTTATTCACTGCGACTCATTATAAGGGTAGGTACGCCTAGTTTTATAAGAATTGGAGACAGGAACAGGATTCATTGCATCTGTCATAACATGGCAGGAACCTAGTTTATTCCGATTTAGTCAAGATATAATCTCGGTGTTAGGTAGGTATGCTATCTCAAGATGACTCTCTTATGCAGTGTGCTGTGTGCAGCAATTCTGTCTCGGTAACTCATTCCCGAGCTTGTCTTGCTACTCGGTCAGCATAATTCGTGGGACTTATAACAGGCCTATTTGTCATTCACGGGATGCAATTAAGACAAAGCCCAGGATTTCCTACCTGTTAAGAGTCGTAGTCTAGGAAATGTGGAGTGAAAGTCCATAAATTGAGCCCTGCTTCCGAGGGACAAGCCGGGTGAGGAGCACAAAGAGAAAAGAAAACTCATTCTGGGGAAAGTTTGAACAAACAGACTAATTCGCAGTCTTTTATATTCATACATTTCCATGTGAACGGACATGTGTTGGTAATTAAAGTTTCCACCCTACTTTCTGGCTTCATTTTTCCTTATCTCCACTCCCTTTATGTCCCACAAGTAACCCCTAGGTACATACAAGCATCCCGGACTCGTGAACCCACACCGAATTACTCACGTCGTATCGCTTATATTCTGACATTCGGAATATTAGCCAAATGCTGGGCAAGATGAGTCCGCGCTCTATTTTGCACTCTCATTCCCCCTCTTCCATTTGCAGCTAATTTATTCTTACACTTTACTGTCTCTGATAATAAGCCACCGCCGTCTGTAAACTCATTTGTCAGATCTGTATAAACACTATCGCACACTTCATCGAGGTTCGGGGAACAGGCTTTTTAAAGTCCTGCCGTCTTTCGGAGAGCAAAGTGCGCGGTGTGGTCTTAATGGACTAATATTTCATCAGCCTCTCCTTCGTTAAGGTGTAAATGTTATTACCTAGAGTAATAGTACCTCTGGTGGGATTTACGTTACCATATAGGGATTATATGTACGTAGATACCTTATGTAAAATGGTACCAGATTCCTTCAAATATTTGTGGAATCAGTACTGTGATTCTTGATCCGATCGTCTGAGCATAAAAATTTGTGATCACAAATTTTGAATATTTAGATCGGACCCTATTAGGTCTGCCACTGTTTCAACTCTTAAATTAAAAAAAAGTTCAGCCGGAAATCGCTCACACGACTAAAAAATGATAATAATACTTAAACGGGCAGAACGGTGTATAAAAATCGAGGTTTCTAATTAAAGTGATGCTTCTAGATTGGAGTAGGATCAATCAGGATGTACTAAAATTGTGGTGTATTTGACAGCGAGCCTGTAGGCATGCTCAACTTTTTAATTGGTTGTCCTCTAAACTAAACCGATCTTTCATCTTGTTACGAAACTCACGTTATCAGCTTCCTTTACAATTGGATTCTATTATTACAGTATACCGACCTGACCCGTTGAAACTGTTGTGAGAAGAAAATAATTTGGATCATGACAGCTTTTGTTTAAGGAAGAAAAGCTGTTAATAGGATTAACGAGATTCACTTGAAATGTATAAATAAGCTGGTTCGGAGAGCTTCTATGAGAAATGCACCTCGTTGCATGTTCTGTGATCCAGCTTATATCCGCTCAACTGAACATAGATAGGTTGGTATTTGAGATTCGTGGTCGGACGGGAAGGATTCTATTTTTTACATGTAGAATTATCAATATTGGTGAAACAATAGCTAGAGATCACTAAAAATTCCATTGGAAACTGGAACATATTACCTATGATGTCAAAGGAAAGTAAGAGGGGTAATATTTGGTTCGTAACTTCTCAACTGGAGCTGTACGTTCCAATTTGACCTGGCGTAAAGTAACGCAAAGTCTCGAGTCATTCAAGTGTGCACAAGAACAGGGAGTGTTCACTTTGAGTCATGACATGGAAGTGGATATATGTAATGTATCCTAATGCCAAGAACGTGATGCACTAGGGTTGAATCTTTTAAATAAAAAACGAAACGACAAGTCAAAGTCAGATTTGGTAATAAATCGTTCCATCTCACACGCGGTATTCCATTTTACTTTTATTGGAGGGCAGGGAGTTCTGTTGTGACTTACGACTTGTGACTGACTGACGTTGTACCAATACTGAAATCTAGTTCAGTCGAACAATCAAAGTCTAAAAATTCAGTTCTAAAAAATTGTCAAATGGAGTTAACGCCTGACTGACTCTCCGCTTGTTGTCACAAACTTTTGGGTTCAAAGGAAGAAATATATTCTGATGCAGTGAGGCATGGGAGGAATCTGAATGTTCCAAAATAGGAACTGAAGGCGGTGAGTGAGCAGAATGTATTTCTCCAATTCAACTCAAGCTCTAATTTTACATAAAAGTCTATCCGGGAATTATTTTGGTAATAAATTTGAGAATTCGGAGATTTTGGTTGTTATTTTTTTTTAAAAACGAACGTTGGCCAATGAACGAATCTTTCCACGAAAGTATCTGTATGAATCGGAATTTAAGAGTTAATCACGCCGATATTATCAAGTTTAAAGTACCTGGTACCCCTGTTTGAAATCATTAAGATACAGTATATGTGCAGTGGAAACTGGAACATGTATTTGTTGAGTAAACGGTGTCTTTCCGCCAATGCAACTTCGACTATGATTCCTATCTAATTGTGATATTTTGTCCTTTGAGAACGGAGCTATAAGTACCGATCTTTAATCTTGTCATGATTTCATGAGAATTGAAGGAATGAAAAAACACACATTCGAGGATCATCATTATCATTATTCCTCTCTGCACTGCAGCAGCCGCACAATGCGTTGAATCCAGCCTAATGTTGTGGAAGACCGTTCAGAAGACCAATCAAGGAGATGTAAGGTGTTTATGATCTCATTGTCTGGGCTTAGATCTTCCCAAAGAAATCTCCTTCATTTACTCCGTATTGTTGAGTTGAGCACACATTTAGGGAGAGATGAAGAATCAAGGATGAATGCCAGCATGTTGCATTATACGTAGACCATTGCCTAGAATGGGTAGACTGAATCAGTTGTCCCTTCAATGCGTCAGATACAGTTGGAATTTCCAATGAGTCAGAGTCAAGCCGTTGTTAATTTAGCTTTATTGTGTAGACGAACGGTTCTAACTCACCTCCATCTCATTTACTTGCGTATTACATTGTTAACCAACTATGTGTTGAACGATTCTCTGCCTTTAAAGAAACAGCTTGGACTAGGAATTAAAATTTGATATTATTCAAGGATAGCTATACCGGATTCTGGTTATTTTCAACATGTTTCAATGCTTCTCAAGACTAGAGTTGAAGTTAACTCACAAAGTGTTTCCTTTTGGTTCCTACCCTACATCGCTAGATTTGAATACGGATAGTTACTTCACCAATTCCACTGTCATTTGTCTATTATCAGGAGCAAATAGCTAATTCGTTGTTTGAATGCATTAGTGGACGGATCTTTCGTTGCACTGTTACTATATAACAATAAGTACTTGGTTGGCTCTATCACTATCGTGCCAGGAGTTAACTAAAAATTGTAGGGCGATGACGAGTCTGAAGAACGCGATATGGAATCAATTTCCCCCTCTGAATTTGTTGTATACGAGAATGACAG
>JAQFYT010000311.1:0-28306 GCA_034694925.1 Ceratophysella denticulata
AACAGCTCAATGGTCGATCCCCATTCTCCGCCAAAAGTAATATACAGAGGAGATAGAGACCGAGTTCTCTTGTCTTAGTAATACATCTCTATGGCACAAACGTCAATGTTCTGTGGTCTCTCTTGGTTGAATTTTGAATTCCCTTGTTAGGTTATCAACGAACAGAATAACTACTTTTCATTGCTTTGTTTACACAGTAAATTTGTGGCGTGATTTTGTAGGATGCACGTTGAACTTTGAACTGTAGCTCCTAATTATGTTCTTACGCTCGTCTATACGGTGCCGCGATGATCACTGCTGCTTGTCTATTGTCTTCTTTCAAGATTGATGATTGACGTTAAGGTTAAATGTCGTAGTCGGCGCGGCATTGACTAGGGCTCAAGTTTCCAGTCTGCTGTGCTTTGTTGTTCTGGTGTGAAATGAGGCATACTCTCTCTTATTTCCAATATATAGTCGGTTGTCAGGGCTTTGTTTGTAATTTTAACTCGAGGCGAACCACGAGTTTTCCGAGAAAGTGGTAGGCCAGTCTTAAGTCAGTTCAGTTGTGGCGGATCAAAAGATTAGGAGGAATTTGTGAGGAAGTGAAAGGAAATAGGAGACGAAAGAGTAAACTCAATCTTTTCATGCCCTAGTTCCCGACCAAAACTCGCATCTTGGTTTCAGCATGGCATCCGGCCTATGGAGTCTTCCTCCATGTTCTTCATTTTTTATTGCATTTAGGCGCTTTGTTTTGTTGGTAGGGTTGGAAAATATCTGTATCTCAACATAAATTATCAAGTTTAAATTCCCAAAATTATCTATTTCTTGCTTCAATTAGTCTTGCCAGGGAACAGCAGAACATAGATGCGAAAATAGATCGCGGACATGGACTATAGACTATAGGTAAACACAAGCTAGCACAAAAATCGGTTATTCAAGCTACAGAATATATTAGATTACATATGTTAGGTTAGACCTAATGTATCCAAGTCAGGTCTCAGGTTGCAGGTGCCAAAAAGCACGTGTTTATGCTTGCTGTGGTTTTTCCCGCGCGCGCTCGCGCTCTATGTTTCTTTGCTTATTTTTTTCGACCGTTGCGCTGGTTATTTGTAAATTCACATGTAACCCTGCCTGATATGTAGGCGCGTGTTTTTCTCAGCGTGACGTCATATGTGAGATACATGGTGGGATGAAGTAAGTAATGTTTAATGTCGTTGCCTGCACTTTGTAGACCTGCCTAGAAAGAGAAAGCGAGCAGGTCGAATGTGCTCGAGGAGAAAGTGGGCTTTGAATATGAATGGAACGCTTTGTTTGCAATTGCCCATCCTTTGTACTTTGTAGGCCCCTTTCCAGAAACTTCATTTTTATTATTTTAAAGCGGAGGAAATTGCGTGGGTAATCTTTATGCTTCATCATAATGTAAAATATAGTGCCTGCTTGCATATCTGTACTACTTGTAGGATGGGATAAGGGCTTGAGCTTGATAGTTTTTTTTTCGTTTCGCGGAGAGGAATGAAGTGACTTGAAAATTGGATTTGTCTCCTATTATTGCTTTAAATAGTTTAGTCAGATGTTGAGCACGCTTGATAGGTTATGTGGAATCGTATATTTGGAATTCCAGTCTCGAGTCTAGGGCGAACGTGGTTGGATCTTCGGCTTGTCTGGGATTATTCCGTTACTGCATATTTTATTTTAGTAATGCAGACTTCAACTATGCACATTTTTTGTGAATTCTACCAGTACTATAGTCGATAGGAGTCATAAGAAGGCTTGGTTGGCGTGAATGTGCCTTGCGCTATCTCTGGTTTGCATTCGTAGCCATTATTTTCCACCGAATCTATACTACACCAGTACCTAGTAATTTTGCAGTGAATTTGCATGAATATATTTACAAGTCCTATTCTTATCTCTAATTTCAGCGCAATGTGTCTTCTCTTCTGCCCCAGATACATTTTAATTCCCTGACTCCCGAGGGATGTAGTCTATTCGTAGTTGGTCGGAATACATAATAATAGATTTTAGTACTTAATAGCTTAAATATGGCGAAGAAATTGGTTTTGGTGATTTGGTGTTCTGTTCGACATACTTTAGTTATTCATATTTAAAAAAAGAACTGCACAGGTGACAGTGACAGGTCATAATTTTTATTCTCTAATCTTCGTTGACAGAATAGACCAGGGAGACTTGTGCTTTGTCTTCATTCGAGCAGAGATCGAGGCGTAGTTTTGGCTGTGTAAATGATTTAAGGGTTTATAATTATTAATTAGATCCCTCGTTTCTTATGCATATAGTTAATATAATGGTAATGATAAGCGTCCCTGTTACGTGTTACATGACATCTACAACATTGTAAGATTTGTTAAGCTTGGTCAAATGAAACTGGCGGGGTGGGGTTGATGAGAAAGTTTCATATGAAAGAAACTTTTGTAATATATATTACTTTACTTTCCCTCCTCATGGCTTGTGACTGTGTCTCCAGTTACAGTCTACAAAGTTCAACGCCAGCCGCGAACTATATTAAATTGTCGAGTATTCGTTTCTAGTATTTTTGCATGTAAGTCGCAAGTGTTCCAGCTATAGCTCTGCAAGTCTAACAGAAAACAGAATTAGAATTTAATTTACCACTTTTTCATAGTAATTGAAATTTAATGTGACCATCCATCTTGCTTGCCAGTAAATTGATATGTACTTAACTGTAATTTGAGAAAAAATGCTGCTCATGCTCATAGAGACGGAGTCTACCCGATAAGAGGCTTTCATTAAACAGTGTTAGAAGTTCCGTATTTGACACTTTTGGCACTAATGTTTCCGCAGTTTCATTCCATGTTATATAATTATTTATATCAAATATTGCAGTAGATTAAAATCTGGGACGGATTTATTTATACCAGAAGCAAAGCATCGTTAATCAGAACTAATTCGGTTAGCGGAAGCAGTGCTGTAAAATAACAAGCTACATAGTACATAGCCCGACAGGACACGAGCAAATTAGATAGGAAACTGTTAATATGACACTACTGTCGAGAGGAGCTAGTTCATTAAAACTGGGAATGCTCAGTCTTTTAACTAAACACCAGCACAGTACCAAAGGGGAGATGGGCTCAATTAACTCAATAAAGAGTGCCTAAGGGGCGTAACGGATGGGTGTTGGTTCCTAAATAGCATAACGTGTAATTGCTTCCGCCTCATTTGCTCTGGGCTCAATTACATTTTGAATTCAGGACTTGTTGCAGTCTCCCAGCCATCGGAGAAGAGACTGGGAAAAGCGGTGAAAGTGTCTCCATATTCTCAGTTGACGGGTTCTCGGTTCTAGGTCTTTTTGCCCTTAGTATTTGGTTCAGGCCCTGTTGGTTAGCCGTATCTAGCGTTCATCTTTATTCGTAGGCATTAAACGTATCCTACTCCCGGCTCACGTCAGGAAAAACCTCTTATCGAAATACCCAAGTCGCCCATGCCCTGAACACAGGCAACGTGGGTGGGATTAGAGATAACAGGTTTTTACTGACGTGAGCCAAGAGTAGCTTTTCTGTTGGAAATGTGATAGTAAGTTATACATAATACATAGCTAAAGTATATGGAGAAAGTAACTAAATTGCGCTAGTAACTAGAACTTGAATATATGCAGTGTATCTGTAAACCTACTGGTTTTTACATCCGGTCCACGCGTGATGTGATGCTGTCATTTATCGTTGTTATATTAAGAATATTTACTGAAGGTAATTATAATGATGGAATACCTTGGTTCATAAGTTTGGAATAAATTATAAGCGATTCTGCCATTATCATGAACTCATGGATGTAAATGTTTGTAAATAGAATGATAATTTACTACTTGTAATAACATTATTAAACGGCAAAATTTAAATTCTCAATGTGGAGTGGTACAGGGTCCAGCGCTGCCGCCAGCCCAAGAGAAAGAGGCCCAAATGACGCGTAAATGCTCATTCCGTTGAATGCTTGTAATGTAATATTGTTGAGGACTCTGATCCGTTTCGTTGTTGCCTGATGACCTAGATTTAAGATTTGAGTCTGGCTTCCCATTCCTACTGACTTGGTGGCTATTGAGAAGGTTGGCTGGGTGGTGGTGACTGCTGGGAAGAAGGGGGTACGATGAAGGAAAAGGAAGGCGGAAGCGGATCGATATCTCATCGTGACGTTTCTAAACGACTCTAGAGCTCCCGCACATGCATATTACAACACAGGCCCCTATCCCCTATGCCCCTCGCATAGGTTTTCCTGGTTTTCGGACAAATCTATGACATTCCGCATTCCTAGAGTGGTTCCTTTCCAGAAGACTTTCTCCCAGCAGAGAAATGCGGTGAAAAGCAAGACTGGCCTAGCTTTCACTACTTGCAATTGTCCAGGGAATTCTTGTCACTGATTAACTGGGGTCGTCTGCCCGCACTAAGGCAATGAGAATGAGGGCCTCAGGCTTTGTACCGTTGCGTTACTTAAGCTTATTTCGCAAATTGTTTTCCGTTCGTTGAGGATACGAGAACTATCGGGTCGGGCATATCCGTCACCATTTGATCGAACGAACGTTTATTTTTGGATTGGGATTCGGGCTGTCTTGTTGTTTTGGTTAGGATTCATAGAGCCTGTTCTTCTGTAATATCTTGGCTCAGACGCTTTGGTATATACTATATATCTAAATGGTTCCGCGAAGAAACAGTGGCAATGTACCAATGTGTGCAATGTAAGTTAGGTTTAGGTTAACCTTAACCAAATATGGACGAAACCGACCTGGGTCTTTGAAACATGGAACAGGGCATAAGTAGTCCCACTATGTCTTTTTTTTGCAAATACGGAATTAATGGTACAACTGGCTTAAATCCATTGTGGATGCAGAATTCGCTTCAGGCTACACTACACTGCAAATGAACCGATCTAACGTATTTCAAAATGGTATGAGTATTTAATTGGATTCGTGAAATATAGATCCACATTTAAGGTGAACTTTATTCATGTACTTTCTCCCAATCCCAAGGGAAACTACGTACGTAACTTAGTGTAGAATTTATGTACAGAATGGTGCGACTGAAACCATAAAACTGGGTTGTTACTTTACAAGTTCCAGTATTTGTCTGCAATAACTTTCATCTTATGTCACTTTACAACTTGTCGTGTTATAGGTTGTAAGTCGTAGGTCTTGTTTTCCATTTGTATTGGACGAAGGCTTTCAAGACTCCTTTTTCCATGAATTTTACTTAAGGTTCTAAAGTGAGTTTCTTGCGTCAGCCGTTGTGATCCGACGTAGACAATATTCTTCTTTGTCGCGTTCTGAAGATGAGTTCCATGTTTCGTCGTCGTTTCTCGTTGTCAACAGGAGTTGAAGATAATGATGAGAGGTAGAAAGGACTTTTTAGTTCTTGAGAAAATGAGAGAAAGTCATATTGGATTAGGAGCTAAATATAGACTCAGAGTCAAAAGCAGAAGAGAAAGCGGACCGGAATAAAAGTTTCTCTGACGCCACTGCCCCTGCTTTCACTTCGTGGAAACCAGATTTATTACATTTGTGTTCAAGCATTGATGCTTAGTACTTACTGAGCAGGGTAGAACGCCTACGTTGTTGTACAGAATATTACATCTTCTATTAAATGAACTACCTACTACCTATATTGATAATTCATTTTCGTTACATTTGAGCACATTTATATCTCTCCAGATACCTGTGCCGAAATGAACGAATTATTTCTCCTTTTACGGCTGTCGCTGTGCAGCGGTTGCTTAGCAACAAACTCTAAATTTTATCGCGATGAGATCAGAAATAACCCAAGCTTTAACTTGGATATAATATGTATGTCCATGTTAATACGATTTCGGCATTCATCATGCACCAACATAACATAACATCATGTACCACCCTAACCACGTTTATGGGCAGGTGTCCGCTATATGTATACAAGAGAACTGTCAACTGCCAGGTATCGTGCAGCACAATACTTGCTTTGCTGCTGGTGTAGTCAGATATAAAGAATTAATTGATGAGCTTGATTGGGCTCCAATTTGATAGTTGAATTAATTGAAGTTGAGTTGTGCCGGAACCGATTATGAGTAGGAAATATCAGTCCTATCCTAATCTGCAGTAATTGTATGAAGTATCCTGTGTATATCCACGAAATTCTGCACGTTATAGTTTTACCCAAGTGTTCAGCGTATTGATTACGTCTTGACATGAATAAACACATATAAAGTCGGATGATTGATCGTCTTTAGGGGGCTTCTATTTTAATTTCATTTTGGCGTGTTATGGCCAAGTATGTGGAAGCAATATCAAAGCAATAATGCACTGTACAAACTCCACATTCACATCATTGAATCTACTACTCTATATTGATTTATTTAAACTTCCACATAAATACCAATTTGAGTTACAAACTGTGGAAGTTTAAATAAATCATTTTCTGATTCGAAAAAAAAAAATCTACTACTCTTGTTTTCTCTGTGACGTGACCATGAACAAGCCATTCATAGATTATGTTTAATTACTCATTATATAATATGTTCTGTACTCATATTCGGGAAATAATCGAACACTGAGAAATTGAATTTCACACTGAGACCCATGCTAGTAAATTTCATTTAGTCAAGTCAGGTTAAGTTAGGTGAAGTTAAATTGTTGGCGGACGAGATTGACCTATGCCATAGGTTAGGTTAGTTATTCGAAATGTCCGTGGGGCTCTCGCCTATTTCATTGGAACGGACATAAGCAGTGAAATTAATCAGTATTTCTCAGTGCAATATTTCATGGCAGATAATTTTTTTCAATGTACGTTTCCAAAATTCCGACATGATTTATCATATTCTACCACGGCAAAGCGTATATATGAAAGCAGATGTTAGCGGGGATGTTAGCAGTAAGGTAATATTATAGTAGTATCGTATAGTAGCAATACATTGATACATAGTTTCATAAATATTTCAGAGCGTTTTCAATGGCATGATTTACCTAGTTCTTATAAGGCAATTTACAAGTTACTTGTAGTTAAACAGAAATATTAAAAAACGGATTTGTTTTTAATTGCAGTATATGAATGAGAAGATTGGTGGGGCAGAAGGAACTAAATTGGATGATGACTTCGTTGAAATGGAAAAGGTAGGCGGTAGGCCACTTTATGTCGACTATCGATTAGCTTGATGTTCACTTGAGAGGATATTCGTTGTATTTAATGACGCAATTTCGTGTTATAGCGTACAGATATCACCTACGAACTGGTGGATGAGCTACAACTCAAAACTAAGGAATACTTACAGCCTAATCCCACAGCACGTGCCAAGATGGCGGCCGTAAAAGGCATTTCAAAGCTGAGTGGGCAAGCCAAGGCCTCAACTTATCCCCAACCGGAAGGAGTTCTTGGAGAATGCATGGCAACTTATGGGAGGAAGTTGGGTGAAGACAGTGTATTCGGTATGCTAATTTTATTTATGAATATGTAAGACGAATGCTATGAAATAGAATTTCCCATGTACATTTGATTTAATTACAAACTGTAGCCCTATCACTCATGGAGGCTGGAGAAAGTTTGAAACAAATGGCAGATATCAAGTACTCACTGGATGATAATGTGAAACAGAATTTCCTGGAACCACTCCATCATCTCCAAACGAAGGATCTGAAAGAAGTCATGGTACTTGACAATGTCTCAATTGGATACTGAGATAGAATGCGATATCTGGGTCGTATATGTTTTTGTTGACTAACCCTACCTACGGTCTTTTGATTGGTTGGGTTAAGAAAATGTATGCTAGTCTGGGATCGCACGCTATATCAGTACATTTTATTGAATATTGAATTAGAGCTTCCTGAATTGCAATTTTATTGTACGTTGTATGCCTAATACTCTGACTTCACTTCCCACTTTTTCTCCAGCACCATCGAAAGAAACTCCAAGGTCGTAGGCTTGACTTCGATTGTAAGAAACGGAAGCAATCAAAAGGTACGGGTAAGCACAATACACAGATTAATATCCTTACTTTTCTCTCTCACACCCGTTCGTTCAACACGAGGGAAGCAATAGAAAAAACGTCCCAAATTCACTTGAGAAATACGGATTTCCGGTAACCACATCACACACATAAAATACATACGAGTCCTTTCATTCAGTTCCTGGACACAATTTACTACGTATCGTTTTTGAATTTTTTTGATTCTGAAAGCTGGCATGCGGAGCATGTTGTATACCGTAGAGTATTGAATTGATTAAAGTTAATAAGGACTCTTTTTTTCAATCTTGCATGGTCACAAACACTTAATTAAAAAACGAAATAAAAATTAAACAAACGCGACTAATAAGTCGGCACTATGAAAAGTCCGAGTCCACTTGGAAGTCCGTTCTCAACACCTGTCCATTCTCTCGGCAGATCGTCTCAGGGTAATGTTCCGACTCTCTAGTAATTGTAGTTTCTTTTCCATGTATCTAATCAATTGAATGGTAAACACAGGAATAATTTTACGTATTTTAGTGTCTTGCTTTCTCGTAACCGTTATATCTCTATTTATTCTTTCAACGTATTACCTTGTGTATGCCAATATTTACGATTGAATATCAAATCATTACTGTATGTTGTATTGGGTACAAATGCGGAGTATGGAGTATGAAATGTGACTGGTTATGATTTGTTGTTGGGTCCCGCGGGGCGGGTTAGAACGTACTTACTTGACTGGTACTTTGAAATCTTATCTATCTTTGAAAAAGTAACCGTTTCGGTTATTTCTCGTTCTTGTTCGAGAATTACATAATCTGTAATCTGTTATGCTGTTTAGGCTAGGTACACATGTTTAGTTCATCTTATGTTTGATATTTCTTTTGTTCTAATAGTTGTTTTGGTTTGTTTTTTTGTTTTTATTTCCTGTATCGTTTTGGTTCGTTCACATTGGAATACACGCACGTATTGACTTCGGGTATTTGTATGGGTTGGATTGGAATGGAATGATGCTGGGGGGTGACTGAACGTTGTAATTATCCCAACTCCGGTCTACCATCTTCTATTCGCTCTTGATATGGACTCAAGGATCTCACGTTTCAGATGATGAGATTAAAATGGCCGAGGACAAGTTTGCTGAGAGCCTTCATCTCGCTCAGATGGGAATGCATAATCTTCTCGAGAATGATGTGAGTTCAAAAAAAAGGACCTGAATATATTAAATATTT
The DNA here is from genome assembly GCA_034694925.1 of Ceratophysella denticulata. Taxonomy (NCBI): domain Eukaryota; kingdom Metazoa; phylum Arthropoda; class Collembola; order Poduromorpha; family Hypogastruridae; genus Ceratophysella; species Ceratophysella denticulata. The sequence goes on from JAQFYT010000311.1 coordinate 9,132, forward strand.
CATAAACTTATTATGGTCTCGTTTTCTACGTGTTTATCGACCGGATTTTTGAACGTTTTTCCCACAAAGTTACCGGCGAAGAAGTACCTTAGATTTTAGCTCTTCTTTCTAATAAGCAGTGAATTATAATTTAAATATAACACGGCTAACCTAAGCTAACCTAATTCAACATAATTTGATTTCTGGGAACTTCTTTCCGGAACTTTTTTAACCTGTAGACAAATGATAATTAACGCAAACCTTAAGGTTTGTACCAATATTGCATATTCAAGTACTTCTGATTTTTTGTTCACAGATAGAACAAGTGTCACAATTGGCAACTTTTGCGGAGTGTCTCTACGACTACCATCGTCAGTGTGCCGAGATTTTGAAGAACTTGACAGAGACTCTCGCAGAGAAGTACGACATTCTTTTGAAAATTGAATGGTTAAATGGATAATTTCTGGGTTAAAGTCCGATGTGATTTACCATGATTTTGATTGTTTTAGGAAGCAAGAGGCAGCTAGTCGGCCCAAGAAGGAGTTCAATCCGAGAACTCTGCACGACCTCCAGTTACATCTGGACTCGAATGATGGAGTCAATCATTCGTCGGACACACTAAATGGTATTCGTTGTGGTGGACCTCCACCGCCCTATTTCCCACCTGCACCTGCTCAACCCTACCAAGGCATGCCCTTTTGTTTTGCTTCTTATATATTTATTTATCTAGTACTCTCATTTATCATTTAGAATGTTTGTCATAAGTGGTTATGTACTATAGTAGTTCCATGTGTCAGTATCGTTGTTCTAGTACTGAAAATGAAAAGTAGCACGTGTACTCGCAAATCCTCGTTCATAATTTGTCAAATCGTGGGACGTTTAGGTTTGAATTTCGAGTAGAAAACCTGCACTTTGGACCTCGCTATTGTTTTAGTTACGGCGTACGTGCTAGGTGTTTATCGTTAGCTAGCTGTACTTTTACTTCCAAATTCTTCTTTTTCTATCTTTGCGCTTTGCTACTTTCAATTTCAACGTATCAATGCTGCTGCAGTGTTGTGTGTATCCTATTCCTGTCATACCAAGCTTTGAGTTGGGCGTTCTTCTAGATACAGTTCTAACGCCCAATGGCGTACTTCGGGCTTAACATTCAAAATACTTTTGAATTGACAATTGACTAACACATTAAATATCATGTTTTCTCACGTTTTAAATCTGAATAGAGCGTAAAGCATTTTGACAGCTTTTAACCCTGTCTGATAACTCAATTTGTGTTGTAAACCATGATAATGGTATGTTGCCGCTTATTTTGTTACATATTTCCTTAAATTACCGTATATTGAAGAACACCTGTATTGCTTTTCGTTCATGTGCTGATTCCCCTGTGCCCTCTGTCCTATGTTTGATGGTGATTGACTTCTTTTCTTTACTATGCTCTCTGCAAACCAAACACGCACTTTGACATAGGAGCTACTCCAAATCGGTCTCCTCTTCCATCCCCAGGAATTCCTAGTAACCAGCAGTGGGATCCGCTCTTTCCACCAGGAAATCCACCAAAGTCACAAAATGGTACAAATTCATATTTCAATCGGACCCACTCAAAACTTGATATTTCATGATTGCAATATAAATTATATGAGCGCGTACAAATACTAATTTCTTCCAGCACAAGATTCGGTTATACTCCGGTGTATACATAGTTTTAGTTGTAAGATAGATAATAGCTAAGAACTGATTTCTTCCTGTCCGTACCCATTTATAATAACAGCAGCATGTCAAGCGGTTCTACTTTTCCTACATTAAATGTCGTATTTCATTGTTGTAAGTTGTAACCCTGCGACAGTTGTTCAATAGTTTACACCAATACCTATATTACAACTGCTTGTCATGCTGTTTTGTTCAATATTCTATTTGGATTTATTGTGAGCGCCTATTTATACTGATAATAACATTTTCCCTATTCTGTATAACTTTGGAATATTTTGTTCAAACAGCATCTCCGCTGCCCTCTCCAATGAAGTCATCGTCTCCAGCAAGAACTCCAGTGCAACAGGGACCGTACTGTCAGGCCATATATGACTTCGATCCTGAGAACGTTGGAGAACTGGGTTTCAAGGTAGCTTCATTACATATTATATCATCTAAGTTAACTGTCGCAGTAATAAACGTGCTTATGGAAATCCTAGGAGGGCGACAAAATTGCTTTGGTGAGCCGGATTGATGAGAATTGGTACGAGGGCATGGTAAATGGAAAAACGGGCTACTTCCCAGTGTCATATGTTCAAGTCGTGGTCCCGTTGCCCCAATAAACCTGGAAATACCACCAAATTTAAATCCCAATACCCAATCAATTTCAAATATTAAAAGAGATTCGGGCATTGGAGAAAAGAAAAGAAAATCATTCTGAAATTATTGAAAGATGAAGCTAAAACATAAACTAGTGTACTTACTTGTTTTTATTTCACGGAGTAATGAGGTCTCGGAATCAAAAGTTGGAATTACTCGGATTGTGATTTGTTATCGAAAGCCAGAGTCCGTGGTCAAAAAGTACTTCTAGAGTTGGTAGTACTAGTTTATTCAGGAGAATTCAGATAAAAAACTAAAAATGGTGTAATGTAATAATGAAAATGAGATACAATAATCATATAAAACGAATCTGTTAAGTGAAAGTAGAATTAGTGAAGTATTGGAAGTTGAAGGGAAAGCAGAGGAATGGATCATTGATGTTGGACTGTATCTATTTTTGTTGGATCTTTTCATATATAAAAACTAATTTGGATTCCTTATGGAAATACACATTGCTTGTTTAGTTGCTTGCGTTAATCCCGAAGTATCTTATCTATGACATGTTTAGCAAGAGCCATGTACTGTCGAGTCGACTGTCGATGTGAGTGGAAGGATATCATAACAATTTCCTAACAATTTGTGCTAATGTGTTTGTTGAACAGTATTGGGTTTGGATCGGTCCAACCTTATTTTCCAATTATTCATTTTTAAGTACACATTTTAAAACTGATTTGAAAAAGACATACATATATTCAATGAATTAAAACATGGCTGCTACGCGGAAGGGCTCAGGAAGTACTCCTACTCCCTTACAAAGTATGTACCGTTGAATGTTGAACATGAACCGAGTGGAACATTTGTCTTATTTCGTATTTGTCCATTCTGGTCCTTGACAATACAGAATCTCAGCCTATTATAGAAACGAGAAATGTAATGGTAAATGTTATTGTCGATGTGTCATTTTAAGTCTAACTTGATGTTATTAAAGTATACTTACTTATGTCATAGATAAATTCAAATTATAATATATTAAATCATGTTTAATTGAAAATTGAAACTAATGATAGAGTGCTACTTAATAAGTAGATATCCCGTTTGTGTAAAATTCTAAATTGAAATTCTAAGTATTATAAGGTACATACATGTTAAGTACTCACTTCATCATGTCCCCCAAGCGGAACAGGTCGAGCCTTTATGGAGCCTTTGGTCACGGTTCACACGTCAATAATGACGGATACACTATCTCGTCTCCGCCCGATCAATTTTAATCTGATATGTACGTAAATATTTGCATGCGGTAGTCTATTCGTAGTATTTAAAGCGTTTGTGCTATTAGCTAAAATTGAATTCCAGTGATATTGGATGAGCAGGAAAGTTTGTCCCGTGGTGGGGATTCATAATGTGGTATTTGGACAATCAATCAATTTTGTTTTAACTTTTAAATTAAACTCAAATTTGTGCTTTTTAAATTAACGCATGGGTTTTGTGTTTGTGCCATTTGTTGGTAGAATTTCGTTATAAATATTTACATGTACAGATATAGGTCGCCAGGTGTCTCCATTTCTGGGTCGATTTTCATTATATATTAGCATGCAGTTAGATCCCGAGGCTAATTAAACCGTTCCCCATGAAAATATTATTTATTCAAGGAATGTAAATCCGCCCTTGCTAGGTAAACATTATGCTGATCCAGTTTTAATTGTAGAAGCCATGCCAGTCGCTAACCCCCTGACTCCATGTCCAGAGGTGAGTCATGTGCAACCCTGTTCAAATAATAGCGCTAGAGGTCATTACTAGCCATAAATATTATTATACTACCATCCGGTACTTAATAGCTATTACTAAGAATGTGTAGGTTATTCTATTAATCTTAAGAATATTAAGTAACTAATAATTATTGTAAACGTGTATAGGTATTTAAGACGCAGTCTCCTCTCCTCTTCTTCTGAAATAAGAATACTCTAGTGTGGTTATTGTAGTGCCAGTGACTCCAGATATTATAAATGTGTAAACTAATACAGATATTGCCAAATGGTATCAGTAAATATGAATTACTAATAATCAACTCGCACATCAACTAATATTACGTAAAGTACTTCTATATTATATTCCTCTCCTCCTGAAATAAATATTACCTACCAATGAAATAAACATTCAGAACAATCCTTGACCATGTTCACCACGTTCACCACAACTCACAACAGCAATATTCTATTCAGGGATGGTCCAGGTGGCATTTTAAATCATACGCAAGTTATTCTGCCATTGAATAAGGACACATATTTACATATTTTTCAAATAAAGTTGTGCTTCCTACTTTGGCGCACTTGTCTTCTGAATGGACGGTTTACATGTAAGTAATACTCGAAGATGAATTTTGCTTTTCTGACATTTTCAGCAGGTTTTGAAAACAATATATACAAAGGTATGTTTCATAAGTTTGTCATCGATTGAGCAGTGTTTGCTTTCCAATGAACTGTTCTTCGCACAGTGATTTTGCTGCCTTGTATTTTTACGGCATTCTTTAGGAAAATTGGAGCCATACTGCAAGGGTTATGTCATGCTTTTAGACTCTTCTGGTCTAAATATGCTAATTTTGTTTATATTTCAGTTCATTAGCAAGCGGCGTACCTTGGACCGTCGAGGTACCAAATGTGGTACAAGTGTATATGGAATGAATGGGACAGCGAACAGCGAAGCTTCACAAAAACAAGTAGGTAACAATAACGTATGTACACCCACATCACCCCTTCGCTGTTCTGAGGCTGGACGACCGGTTTGAGATTTTACTGTGTGTATTGCAAATTGTTTTCGCGTGGGATGCCTAATGATAATGTCAACCTTTATTTGGTCAGATCAGATGTTGAATTGTAATCCATATACTTTATGAACTATTACTTTGACTTATATTTTAAAAGAAGGTGGTTAAAGCTTAAAGCAGTACATTACATAGTCTAGTTTTTACTTCTTACCAATACGTACATCCTATCGTATTCTTGCAATACGTACATCCTATCGTATTCTTGCAATACGTACATCCTATCGTACCGTACACCGTCTTGATTTACGGTTAAGTTAATGCTCATCATACTTTTGAACTCGTTGGTTAACAATTTGGAATTTGGGTACAAGGTAGTACTATACATATTATTTTTTTTTCTAAGCTAAACCTCAGGACGAAAATTGCTGAACGGTAAATATCACATTTAGAAATTAGGAAAATATGCGAACCTGGAACCGCTGGAATCATGGCATTACTTGTGCTAAAAACTCCTCAAAATACAGCAATTACGGATTGGCCGAAATAACTTGTCAGATTAAAACCTAAGACCCTACGTGGGCAGCGAGTGGAATGACGCTACCTCGTTATTGTTATATGGCGTTGATTCAACTACAATTGAAACGATAATTAAAAGTAATGTGACCCAGTCAAGTATTATGGAATGTACAATTTTGCAGTAGCAATAGATATATTAGTAGGCCTCAAATATTTATCAATATCTTCCTGCCTGATTCATATTTCCTCATTATACCAAACTTAACGAAATATTTAATCTATAGACTTCAGATGTATCCGTTGACTCTGTATAAATATGTTCTTATGTATAAATATGTTCTTATGTGGAAGCCTGAATAAAGGATTGTATATAATCTGATTGATTTATTTCTGTATTTCTCGCGTTATACATATTATGGTATTATTATGGTATGGATGTGTTTATATCGGTGGCAAATTGGAATTTTGAGAACTGTAGATTAATCAGATATATCATATAAGATCTAAATGTAAATAATGCCTTGACGGAGCAGACAGGAAGGCGCTGCACTAGCCAAACTTTATATTCATCTTCCTTAGGTTCATCTTTGGGTATTCTGAATTTCAACAGGCCATATTGGAAACGGAAAGACTCTCCACCAAACCTCCTTGGTCTGTCTGTTCTGTATGACAAAGTCCAAAGAAAATCCAACAACCCAAAGACAAAGGGACGGACTTATGCATCCTCCAATCTCCAAGCATTTTTATTTTATTAGTGTTTTTACAAACATCTCGAGTCAGAGCAACCCAGGACCATTGTGGCTTTTCCTGAAGCAGATCAAGTGGAATAGTCTAACGCCTAACTCGTTGTGAAACTAAACAATTGCACCAAGGTATAGGGCTTGGACCATCTGTGAATTGTTTAGTTGGTGGAGATCACTGGAAATTTAGATATTTGCTCAATGTCCTAATAAATTAAAGTTTTAATTTAAATAATTTCATTAATATGGAATTCCTAAAAGTATTTACAATAGCTCTCTGTCTGGCGTTGATTTTTGAGGCGTCATATTCCCAGGATTTTGAAGGTACGTTTTGCATTTCTAAATCCAATAGAATCACGAAGATACGGTTTAATGAGGAATTTTATTTAAAGATTATGGAAACTGTGCTTGCATAGATACCAATACCGCAATTCATCTATTTCCGATCGGATGCAATACGTTTCGAAGCTAGAACAAAGTGAACGTTAAATTTACGAAACACGAATAATTCTTGGCCGTACAGTTCAATAAATTCTAAAATTTATTTTAGATGTTCAGCCACTTCTGGTAGACACCTTGAACAGTCTTCGGGATACCATTCTAAGTCTCGAAAATGAAAAATTGCAACTTGTAAGTTGATCTTATTGTACGTATAACCTGCGTGCTATATTTTATGGTCAAAGATGTTATCTTGAGCGTCCGTCCATTTGGTGTTCATATATGGACGTGGGCGGATCGTTATGATGCCAAATTTTATTCTCGTATGTCCTTTTGTTTTCAAAGGCTGCAGAAAAGCAGAATCTACGGGAAATTCTGCAGGGCTGTGAGTGTGATGCGAGTAAGTGAATCATTTGTCTTCCTCTATGTACTCAATTCCTTTTATCGAGATGTTGTATTGTTCTTATTAGCCTTACCGCCCACACTCCTGGGTGCAACTAGACTTGAAGTTATGCATATTTGCTACGAATTTCCCAAGTACAGAATATTTATATGATGGTGGTGGTCGACTCATGTTTCAAATCTCGTCAAGTGGTCAGAAATTCTTAAATGCTTGACCTCATCTTCAAATTTTTGACAAAGTCTGATATAACCTATGTAGTTAACCTATCTGCAGTAATATTTACTTGCATAGCCTCTTCGAATCATATCTTGTTTTGACCAAATAATTTTACCTGTTTATCGCTATTTGTTTCGAAAATTGAAATTCAGATATTAAAGTGCCTATATGTATTAAAATCTTGTAGGACCCACGCCAAGCCCAATAAGAGGATGTCTGGCTTACCCACCGCCCTGCTATACCGGCGTATCTTGCGTTGACCTTCCCGGTGGTAACGTGCGTTGCGGCCCCTGTCCAAGCGGGTTCATCGGGGATGGACGACAATGCCGACCAGGAATCACCTGTGCCCAGAGACCCTGCTTTCTCTCAGTCCAGTGCTTCGATGTGGCGGATGGGTTTCAGTGTGGTCCCTGTCCTGTTGGGTATGAAGGTGATGGGCAGCGGTGTACAGAAGTGATCCGACGACGGTATTGCGACAGCAATCCTTGCTTCGCCGGTAATGTGACACCTTAATTCGCCTATTTAAAATGGTCGACTTTTTGGATAAACTAATATTTTGGCACTATGATTTACAGGAGTTCAATGCTATGAAGGCTCTGGAACACATCGATGTGGACCTTGCCCCAGAGGTTACGTTGGGGATGGTGAACAATGTTCAGCGGAACGTCGGGCCTGTGATAGCAACCCATGTTTCCGAGGTAAGGTCAAAAGTTACCAATGCTAATTTTAATGAATAACTTTGCTTCGTTCAGTCAAATCAGGTAATTAAAATTATTTATAATTGTGCTTAGGTGTACAATGCTACGAAGCTGATGGTGGCCACCGATGTGGACCCTGTCCGCGTGGATACGAAGGAAATGGACAGACCTGTACACCGGAAAGGCGTGCGTGTGATGGAAATCCCTGTTTTGCAGGTACGGATAGTGAATTCTAATTTCTAATCAATATCTGTGAAAACAAAGCTTAACCAATTAACTGTGTAATGTGTCTAACAATTAATTCACACATTCTCAGGTGTCCAGTGCTACGAGAATGAAGGAGGTTACCGGTGTGGACCTTGCCCAAGGGGTTATGAAGGAGATGGTCAACATTGTACACCAGAGCGCCGCGCCTGTGACAACAATCCTTGCTTTCCTGGTATGAAAACATTCTAAAAGCTTTCCGAAATGACTAGACGGTATCGGTAGAGTGTTGAGCTGAGTTTTGTATTGTCGATAAAACTTATTATAATCTTAGGCGTTCAATGCTTCGAGGTACAGGGTGGAAGGCACCGTTGCGGACCATGTCCCCGAGGCTATGAAGGGGACGGAGAAAGGTGCACTCAAGAACGACGACCCTGTGAAAGTAATCCGTGTTACCAAGGTACATTTCGATTACATTTTATTTTACATTGACCATAGACTGAAATTCGACCTTCCCACGAACATGCCGTGCGCCATTCGATATGATTACCAATTCGATTTTAGGCGTTCAATGCTATGACCAGTCCGGAGGAACCTTCCGATGCGGACCATGTCCAAGGGACTATGAGGGAGATGGACAGCGATGCGTGGAGAAACGGCGCTATTGTGACACTAATCCGTGTCACCCAGGTAATGCCAACATATTCAAATTGACCCGGACGTGCGGCTTGAGGATGCTGACACTTAGTAATTTTTTACTTCAAACCAGGTGGACAGTGTTATGAGAAGCCCGATGGTTACGAGTGCATCTGTTCATCTGGTTACGAAGGAGATGGCCGAAGGTGTTGGAAGCGCCGTGCCTGCGACCCCAATCCTTGTCACCCAGGTACGTGGTAGCAAATTGCGCGCCGCGAGAGGTTTAGCTCGTCCCACTTGTGGAAGGGCTAAGAAATCAGTGAGTAAAACGCGCAGATGCGCCCAGTCACCGTTACATATCCTTACTAGTCACTGTATTATATTCCATCATTGCATCTTGTAAATACTTCGGCTTTTCAATCAATCAGCCTTTGCCTTATTTGGTGGTGGGACGAGCTATTTCCACTCCAGCCAAGTCCTTCCCAATTCTTGTAAATAGAACCTTCTTGAGCGAAACGACCTTTGTTGGACGCAGGTGGGCGGTGCTATGAGAAGGGGTCAGGGTACGAGTGCATCTGCTCGACTGGCTACGACGGGGATGGGCTTCGGTGCTGGAGACAAAGTTCAGGCGGTGGGTCAGGGTCCTCAGGGGGAACCGCCGACAACACCAACATCGGCGGCACCGACTGTGCGCCCCGGACAACTTGCACGGACACTTACTCCGTTTTCACTCTCGGCACTCCCTTCAAACTACCCCCGCCGCACACTAGGAACCGAATTAATTAAGTCTCCTGGAGAGGGTCTAGCGTTCCAACTACTTTTACTTTGCATATTAATGCGCTGCCATAACTTAACAGGGCTTCCAGGGTACAATTGCTGCTCACTGCCTACTTTAAACAGTTGTTCAATTTCAATTATTCGTAAATACTTGCATTTTAATGTAACTCCTTCTGAACAGCGTCGTCACACAAGTGACGCCCTTCCTTCAAAATCTGCCATTTGTCAATTGTGTATGTAGAAACGAAATAAACTCATCCAATGAACTACTAAAAATGTAAAGCTCAGTTGATGTGCATTACTTAATTGAAAAAAAGGAAGAAAAAATTGCAGCCAATTGAATTCAAATTTGTTCGGTTCAAGTCTCATTTAAGAAACGATAATGAGCGAGATAACTGAATCAGCTTCCTGTAAGAAAAATATTAACAATCATATACAATCAGTTTCAGTTAGTATACATCGCCGTTAGCATCTGACTTCCATGATATACTAAACTAACATTAACACACGATTTTAACATTAGCATGGCACGACGTACGCATACCGTACTGTTAATTAGGAACATCAACATCACAAGAAGTGCTTTTCAGCTGACAGTATTAAGTACTACAAATTGAATATATATTTCAATTGCGATCGACTGACTGCTGACTTTGATGGACACACGTTTCTCACCATATCTAGGTGTCCATTGTCGAGAAACCGACCAAGGGCCATACTTCTTCACTTGTGACCCTTGCCCTGAAGGCTTTACTGGCAACGGAAGGCTGTGTAAGGATATCAACGAGGTATTTTTCAAGTAACACCGTTTTGCTGCGGTTTAGGTGTAGTTTACCTAGTTCTGCTAATGTACTTTTCTACCCAATAATAAGAGTAAGTATTTTGTGAACAGTGCGTTTTAGCCGAACCGTGCGACCCTCGCGTGGTGTGCACGAACCTCGAACCTGGGTTCCGCTGTGAACCCTGTCCGCCTGGCTTCACTGGAAGTACAGGTGTCCGCGGCGTCGGGATTGAATACGCTCGACACCATCGCCAGAGGTGCACGGACATCAATGGTTAGTAATAAACACAGTTCAATCTTAAAGTACATTCAACGCGTTACTTCTTACTAAAGTTAATTAAAATACAAATACCTAATTGCACTTTGACAGAGTGTCTTTACGACAATGGCGGCTGCACGCCTGACGTGACTCGGTGTGTCAATACAGAAGGGTCATATCACTGTGAGGAGTGCAAGACATGGACACCTGTGTCACCAGCCAGATCATGGCCATTCAATTTCTCGTAATATAGTTGAAAAAGTCTATTTCTCATAAGCGACACTGCCAAGTTCTAATATACCAAAGCTTGTTACATTAACATATCCTACACGATGCGCTTTTCTATTTTTTCTACAAATGTACCTCTAAAATCTACACGAAACTAATTCTAATTGAATTATATTATAAATACAAATATTCGGATATAATAAAATTGATTCAATAACTCCAAAATTGTACAGCGTTGTGCTAATATGCTTTTTCTTCCGGAGTAAAATACAAAATACAAGCCATTATGACCTTTCCAATTGAGATCACAATTTCTATCGGTTCAAAGCAAGAAAAAATTATATTTAGGTTAAATTCTCATTGTAATCAGTTCCTAATTGCGATGATTTTTGCAGCCATTTACATCTGTAGTCAATCGGATACAGTCATTTAAAATCAACCTTTATTACGTTCAGCCGTTCATTATTTAACTTCACTCACACTAGTGCTATTTACTGTATTTACATCGCTTTGACTATCTTGACTACTACTAGCTTTCTTACTTTCTACTGTCTGCTTACTAATAATCATTAGAAAAATCAGGGCTGGGAGGTGAATAAGAGAAAACCTGAAGAGCTTTCTTGAGCTGGCACTATCTTTCTTCTTGTAGAATTCGTATGCTGTAAATAAAAGAAATTTACCATCTCAAAGCTCAACTTCAGCTCTAACAAAACTTCATCTCACTCATTGTCAGAATACTTTAGTAGACTAGACGCTAGACGCTAGCTAATGCAAATCAAAATCAAATAAGAAAATATGAATTTTAACAAACTTACCTAAGTAGATGGCCCACAAATTAAAGGGTAAGGAGTCAATTGCAAAGGTCCAAGACGTGAGACCTATCACAGGTGCAAGGGTCGATAGTAAGACTAGACTTCCACTGTATCGAAGACAGGTTCGGACGCAGAGGTCTGAAAAACAATCATTATGTCACTTGTCTTGAACCTTGAACCTGAACATGTTCCGTTCATACGTGTTAAACTTAACATGAAGTTATAGTACGAAATGTTAACAAAGAATTCCATATTTCCATTGCAAGATTTGGGGATTTCATGTGGAATCTTCGTATATTACTGTCGACAATATGCATCATTGTATCAGAAAACGAGAACTGGAAATTCACTGACCTGGATGAGTGACCGACATCATCCGATAACCAGCCCTCTTATAATCCGCTCTCAAATTCCAAGAGAGGGAATTGAAGTGGACAAATTGCCAGGAAAAAAGAATTGCAGCCAACAGGTAGGCTCCAGAACTCAGCGCTCCTTCACTCGCGGCCCAGCCCATAAGCGGAGGGAGAGCACCCACTGTAAAAAAAACAGATATGATGATTTTGGTTTTTGGCCATAGAAATATGCGTTAACTGCACTAAACTTATCTGAAGTTTTTTCGGTCAAGCGCTGTTAAGCGTGCCTTACTCAAAAAGCCAATTTATGCAGGACTCACCAACCGAACCAATCCAGGTGTTGAGAATGCTCTGTCTCTTGAGTGGTGTGTAGACGGAAGTGTACAGAAAAAGATTGGTAGCCCCAAGAACTGCTGTGAGAGGATTTGCCCCATAAGTCAAGATAACGAGTCCGCTGCCCGCCGTTGACAATGCAAATGCAACTGCATGGGGAATACTAAGGGACATCATACATAAAATATGAAAGCGTTAGATAAATAATCCAATTCGCTGCCAAGAACTGAAAAAAATGCTGCGTAGCATTTGGAATTACCTGAGTAGTTCTCGAACAAGTACCCTTCCCTTCGTTCTCGTCATCTCCGAGTCATACGGTACTTCTACTATCTGGTTAACTGTATTGGCCGCTGCACTAACAAGAAACGTTCCTCCGGCAGTCGCAAGGAGAACCAGAGGATCGAAGTCTCCAGGTGCCATCATGTATCCCGCCACACTCGTGGCCACAACCAAAGAGCTTAGCCTTGCCTTGGAAAGGCTCAAGTAGTATTTGGGGAGTTCGGAAACCAGCAAAGGCTTTCGTACCAGAACACATGGATCAACAGTGTCCACCAGTTTGAGTGGGTGCGAGGCAATAGGGTGGAAAGGGTACGGAACTGGTTCAGGCTCCGGTACGGAAGGTCGGAGGTGAGGACTTGTCGGAGTAGGGACACAGTCCAGAGGCGCGGTCTGAAAATCAAGACAAAAAAATCTATTAAACTACTTAGTAAGTACAACATTTTTAAAGTACCTAATAATTATTTATCAATGCAATATCACACGCACAATTATATAAATCGCATACTCATAATCCATAACGTAATCATATCACGCGGTTGTGTATGCATTTGCGCATTCAGAGTACAGTCCCTTGAATTAGGCATATTTCAAAGTAATGACAAATAAGTTCCAATTTATATAAGCCATATCCAACGCAAGATCAATTTACCTTTGTTTTTTTTATTTAATATGTAATATTTGATATTGGTTTATTAACTCACTATGCACAACCCATAGAGTACCATCTCTTAATTATGTACAACATGGAATTTGGCGAATATTTATATAATTTAGTCATTACATTACTCATTTACCTTTGTTGATGAACTTTGAAGCCGGGAGCGACTGATCGGCGTGGAAATGTACGGGGAGTTCAGAAGTCGTGCACCTCCTAATAAGCAGCACGCTGGGGTACGGAAAATTTGACTGAGTAATCCCGACATCCTGCCGCTCAGCCGTGCCTGACCTTCCAGGCACCTGGACAGGAATCAGGTCAAAGCCAGAGCTGGATTTCACAACCACCAATAATAAAATTAAAATGTAACACAACAATCAACTAACAACAATGAAACATAAACACGACTGAAAATCGAAAATCTCGTGTATTGGGTTCCCGTGCTCATGTTCAAACTCAAATGCCCTCCCGGGATTTCTTTACACGGGGTAAGGTGATACGTACTTAAATGTTCCATCGGGCGTCACTTTATTTTGATTTGAGATGACGCTTCGCAATTTGACGACATACGACATTGTTGGCTGCTGCGGCGTCAGCATCATTTGACACTCAAGTTTTTTTTTTAAAACCTTGTTCTATTTGCGGATAAAGTTGAGTTTATCAAAGATCATAGCATCCGTGTCCGTGAGCGGAAGCAGCGTGAACTGTCATTTGGCTGGTTCTAACTTTCTGGTACTTGTATATACCTGAATAGCTGTAACTAATTTCATGACACTTAAATAAAAGACAAATCAAATCAAATCAAATCAAACTTCTGGGCATGAGCATAGTCCATCTAGCCAAAAATTAAGTTGAATCAAACACGTGATACTCTGTAGTACCTGTTGTTCAATAGTACCTATTGGTTAAAACAATAAAATAGTCTAATCCATCAATTATTCATTGCAATCGACATTAGGTGTGTTTTCTAACATTTTTGTTGAATGTTATAAGTTCTACATCCAAAATAAGTAAAACAAAATTAATAATATTCGTATACAAGTTGCCCGATACAATTCATATGATGCTAGGCATTGCCCTTTGGGACTTGGTTTTGTACAATATATTATAACTTATAACTATTTAATGCACTTCCACTAATCCGTACCAATATATACAGTGTGCTGGTGTTGTCCATGTGTTGCCTAAAAGCAAACTCGTTGTGAGTACCTAATTAAAGCCCGTAAGGCTTTTACATCATGAAGCATGATGTGATAAAAAACAAGGTCATTATATACATATCTCTAACCACAACAACACAAACCTCTTGCATATAATCCAGCGAAAACAACTCAAGTTCTGCTTATTTATATTATAATTTCTGTGAAAACTACCTGACATTGACATTCAGTTTATAATTTTGTGAAGAAGTACATCTACCAATAACAAGAATGAGCCGGCGACAGCTCGAATATCTGTAATATTCAACTGTCAAATCTAGTATCAAAACGATTCAAATTAATTCACCTTAGTTGAATTTTCAGCAGTTAGCTGAATTTGTAACTCATAAAGTTATTATTCAAGTTTGATACCATCATCATCACAGTTTAAAACCCACACATGACTACGGTCAGTTGATTACTAGCACAATGGCTACCCTGGATATTATTATTCGTGATTTGCTGTGGAAATACTGTATTTTGATTATTTTGATTTTTACAATTCTCTACGTCCTTATTGGGAAGAAATTCAAAGAGATTCGGGAGAGGTAATTACATCATTTGATTTTCAAATGCCAACAAACAAATTGTATATAAGATACACAGTGCTTAAGTTTGTTTGTCATCAAATACTTCAGCGTTGTTGAGCCCAATTAAATTAATTTTACCAGCAACTGATTTATTATTTTTTGGTCAATCTCAAAGGTTCTTAGTGAAGCAAATGAAGAGATTTTCCAAGGAATACGATAGAAAGATGGAAGGCTTAAAAGAAGAATTATTCGAGGATCTCAATGAGTTAGAGTCTGGAGTGATTGAGCTCAAAAATCGAGGACTGCTACGAATACTGGAAATTGGAGTTGGAGCAGGTTCAATTACCGAATTCTATTTGAGAATTGCTTACTCTCTTGCCTTCTCATTTCGCTCTTTTCTCAATTGATGAATTTTTATATATTTTCAGGCAAAAATTTAAAATATTATCCTCAACAGTGTCAGTTCATTGTTGCGGATCCAAACAACTATTTTAAACAGCATTTCATTGAAAACAAGAGCAAAAAGGTTGACCGAGATTTAATAAATTTGGTTGTTTTCCTTCCGACTGTTTTGCGCCTTTTCTAGCGTTTATATAGCGTTTAACATATATGTTTTTATTATTTTTAGTTTCCAGACATTTTCTTAGAAAATTATTTGGAAACAAGAGCCGAAGACCTGGGCGGCATTGAGACTGAATCAGTGGATGTTGTGGTCACTACCATTGTGCTCTGTTCAGTATCAGATGTAAAGCGAGTTCTACATGAAATCCGTCGAGTTCTTGTACCGGTATTTTATTTTTTAATTATTATCAATTTTTTGAAGGATATGCAATGTCAGCGTACATGGAAACCCAAACAATTTGAACCTGAATAAATAATTTAAATTTATTTGAAATTTGACCTGTTTTCTGTTGTACAGGGTGGTCGTTTCTATTTCATCGAACATATTGCGGATTTCTCAGGAACTCGAAAATATAAGATCCAAAGATTCCTCTCAAGCGTCACTGGAATATGGCCCAGTTTTTGTGGATGTTGGCTGGATCGGCGAATTGATGATGAAATTGCTAGTTTGCGCTGGTCAAATTTGGAGCTAAGGAGGATTCGAATTGAATCAGAAGGCTCAAGACTATTTCAGCTAATTGAGCCGCATGTCCTCGGCGTTGGGATTAAATAATTGATTACTATCTAGGTTAATATTTATTTGATACGGATAATATGATACTGATAAATCCATATCGTGTTCACATTCCTACTGCTCCGTTTCCATTGTTCAGACTGGAGACAAAAGCGGAAATATTGTACTCAGTCACGATCAAAAGTTATAGGTACTACTTTACTACTTAATGGAAATATGTAAATCATCTAGCGGTTC
Source organism: Ceratophysella denticulata (assembly GCA_034694925.1). Lineage (NCBI taxonomy): Eukaryota > Metazoa > Arthropoda > Collembola > Poduromorpha > Hypogastruridae > Ceratophysella > Ceratophysella denticulata. The sequence goes on from JAQFYT010000311.1 coordinate 25,584, forward strand.
TAATTACTGTAATTTAATACTGTTTGTAACGCGTAAAGCTAAATAAATTAATAATAAAATGAATAACCTGGAACAAATGCTTCTTAATTATTCCTCACAATATGTATACTATGTGTAACAGCAAGTATTTGAAAACTAACGGCCTAGTCAATTTTCAAAGATTTAGGTACTGAAGTGTCTCTTCAGTTTCAATATTCAATATCAACTACAAATCAAATAAAATTCAAATTATGTAGTCATTTTTAATCTAATACTATGAATTCCTAAATAAACCTAATAAAATTAACTTCATACGTGTACAGTTGCTTATAACAGTTTTTAGCTAACTCGAAATTCAAATTTTAACCAATAAGATTTTCTAACTTGTAATTTTCAGTCAATAACAATATTTTTGTGTTTGAGATTTCCTTGTTATTTTCGACCAGGGGCCAGGTTTAATGTAAGTTTGCAATTACTGGTTGCTTTTTATCTGATTTAGGAAACGTTTCGGGAACAATTACAGCATTCAATTACCAAAAGTCGCATATACCTTGAATTAAGTGTATGAGTTACTAGCAAAAGCAAAACGGCTGCCATTTAAACTGCCCATAATTAATTCAAAATATGTCCATAAAAATAACAGGTTTTGCCCATAACCTAACAAATTCTGGGCTAAATCTGTTATTTTTGAATTTACGCAGAAAATGAAAAGTTACAAAAGTGCAAAGAGATTGTGTTCAGTGAAACGCGCAAATAACATGTTTTTAAACCGCCAGCTAGCGAACAGGGAATATGGATAGATCAGCAACTTCTAGGTGACAAGTTGCTGACATATTCGTTCAGTAATTATTCCCAGGTTTCAGCCTCTTCAAAGATATCATTGTCGCTTGAGTCTGAGTCATCTGGGCATCCCAATCTTCGTCCTTGTCCCAAACGAATGGTATCCCAATCCAAATCACGCGGGGTGTTTTCAGGACGCATTAGAACAAGCCGTTGAGAGGTGAGGGTGCTGCTAAAAACAGCAGTTAGTGTTGGTGGGGTCGGAACCGTTTGTCGCGGTCGTCGCTGGCGTTGTGGTCGTCGTGGGACAAATGGGATCGTGTGTTGGTAGGATCCGTTAAATATTGGTGGGAGCTGCGTACGGATGTCCTGTGGATTAATTCCAGTAGCCATGACAAGTCTGGTTGAAGTACGAGAAAAGGCACATTGTTGGGTCAATCGTGGGTCACAAGGTCGAATTGGCTCACGAGTTTCATTACAAGTTGTTGCTCGCGTTGGCATTGGTCCATGCTGGGCTGCAGGATTCGTGTTTGAAACCTGCTCAGGTCTCGGGGCTTGCCTCTTCTGGGGTTTTGTTGTCGTTTTTTTCGTATCTTCAACATTTTCTTTCGTCATTGAAGCAGAGCCTGACTTTACCACGTCGGATTCTATTTCAGCCGTATTTCCGAATTTCAGGGCAGCATTTCCTATTTTAGCCGTGTTTTCAACATCATTGGTGATTTTCAAAGGTTGCTGAGCAAGCTGAGAAAGAGCCATGTTGTAGACATGGACCGTCCATACTAAAAGGCCTCGGTAAACAATTGTAGGTGAAAAGATCAAGGCATATGGCGACAACGTGAAGATAGATGCACAAACCATTAGCAAGATAACTTGAGCCGTTACCATCGCGTAGTTTGGGTACAACCAGCATTTTAACAACCATGTCCGTTTCTGTTAAAAACATTTCAATAAAATCGAAATTACCGATTCTGAGTAGTTGAAAATACTTTTCTTTCTGCAACCGAATCAAACATCAAGTGCATATGTTTTGCTATACCTACATACTCTAACACGTAGTACGGGAAGCTAGATATAGCTTATTATCAGGAAATTAATACATATACGTAGCTTCAAACACTAGCTATATTTCTAAAGCATTTTTTTGTTCACGGTTCTTGCAAACGTTTTTCGACGGGAATTTTGCGTTTATTTTTAACCTAGCCTAGTCTAACCCTTAACTTTTGATTCTGTTCTGACGATTCTGTTCTTAATATTTCCCAATTAGGAGGTGATGGGTGTTACGACAAACTATGTATAGCGCAGAAAGTGTAGGCGGTCAAATTGCAGGAAATGGGGAAAATAAAATGTCAATTTTTTTACGCTTTTTCCGAATAAAAACAAGAAATTTTAAGCATTTTCCTCAGATTTTCGAAAGATCTGCATAAACGCTTTGATAGCATAATATGATATAAATCATAGAAGGATAGAAATCATAAAAAGATATCATAAATCAGGCAAAAAAAATCTCTATAAACGCTTACCAAACAGCTTCCAAGAAACAAGAAAATACTGCCGAAGATGAAGCCGGTGGTTAAACAAATAATTCCAACAACGAGGTATTGAAGCCGGTATGGATCGTCACCTGCAAAAACAACCGTTTTTACACCCATTATTGCATTATGCATGAATGGAATACAATATCAGCATCGGACAATTGTATGTTTACTAACATATAAAAATAAACTAGATCAGTGTCGGAGCCACTAAGACTGGCCTCACTGAATTAATAATTACAAAAATTATTTTAAAAATATGCTACACACGCAATAAAACTATACTTGAAAACATCAGTGAGTCACTCTTGGCACTCAGGGCCACGAATTACCATGTTAACTCAAAAAAAGCATACTTTTTCCGCAAGTTAACTAAAACCCCAAACCTTACAACGCAACCAAAGCATTTAATAGTAGAAGAATTTACGGTAT
>JAQFYT010000312.1:0-28273 GCA_034694925.1 Ceratophysella denticulata
GTGCGGGATTGTCTCCTTGCTTATCCCATTTGAACCTCTTCGTCCTCAATGAGTATTTGAGGAGAGAGGGCAAGGAGGCACCAGCTAGTTCTTCGGGTAGCAGGAAGGGCTTCCCGAGAACAGCACTCCGGGCTTCGCAAAAAACCTCACACTCGCAAACGAAATGATCCCGAGTCTCGTCTCGTCCTCCCGTTTGCACAGTGGACAAGTCGGGTCCGTTTCAACCCCCATTTTGAAAAGATGACGGGCCAGCAGGCAGTGACCAGTGACTAGCTGAGTCAGAATCCTTAAAAGGGCCCGGGTCAGGCCAAGACACAGCCTCCTGTTGCCCCTGTTTGGCGCCACTATAACCTTCTTTGACTGACGACACTCGGGCCAGTTTGTCCACCGAATCCTGTGTCGCTCAAGCACTTGCGTATCAATAATCCCCGGAACTAACTTAGGAGATACAGGAATGACCGGTTCTGGACCAAAAAATGGCGTTTCCGCCCCTTCCTTGGCCAAGCTGTCCACGTGTTTATTTCCAGAATACCGAATACCCTGCATGTGCGGGTATCCATTTTAGTGTTAGGGCTCTGTCACGACCTAGTCGTTTTGATTATGTTCACATCTAAGTTCTGCTTCTTGAGGTTTTTGTTAGATTTTTTTAGAACTACCTTGGAACTAGTAGACTAGAACTACCTACGTCTTAACATCTAAATATTGATTCCAGTGAGCAACTTTCAGATTTAGGAAAAAAATTCATTTCCGAAAATTCTCGTCGTGCAAGGATTTATTAATGATAATATTGATGAGGCTTTTACATATAAAATTGTGGACAGAGAGACACGCAGACAAGACCATCTCACATGCCCCTTCTAGGGTAAAATATATTTCGCTTTCGAATAACGTGTCGTTATAAAATCCGGAACCCACTTAACTCATGCCCGCAAATATGTTTACCAATGCCATGTAGCACATTTGGCAAAGCGGCAACACAACCAATAATTACATATGGCACATGAGACATTGGTTGAAGAATTTCTATGAAATAATCATGCTTTATGAGTTTATCAAATTATGAGTCGGTACTTAGTGGTTTGTTCATCATGAATGCTTTTTTAATATTCGAGTGTTGGAGCAAATGTCTTTATTTTGGGTGACCTTATTTTAGTTACCTAAATTTTAGGTTTGTCTGTAATGTTAGTTAGATTTTAAGGTCGATTTAAAGTAAAGTAAACCGAAATAAAGGTCATCTGCGCTATCTTTACCTTACTCTATTCAAATAGTTGGCTATTACAAAGTAGATATACAGACCAAATTAAACCAACTCAATTATGTCGTACTCGGAAAGGTTTATATGTAAATACTTCCAAAGAAGAGACCAAACAAAACCTCAAAGTCTCAGCAATTAACCCTCCTTTTTCTTACTGAACAGGCTGAAAGTTATCAATATAATTCAAAATTAATCAATTCCTGCATTTATTAAAGCGAAAAACCAAATAAACAAAAGCCATTCCTTCATCTAAAAATCTGCAGATGGAGTCAATATTAGATCAATTTAATTCCCCTTAATTTAAGACGTCACTATTCTGTTTAAATACCACAGACAATGCAGTTTTTAATATCCTTAATTCAAAAATATTAATTTCCACGTAGTATGTCATGATCTTAAGTCTGAATCTTAGGTCAAGGCAGCAACAACAGATACCTATGCCCTGTTCCGTTTATCTATTTTATGTCAGCTTATTATAGTAGATAGATTTCTAAAAAAACAGAAGTAACAGAAAATCCTGGCTAGGATGTCCCATTCTTTTTTTTAATGCTTTTGGTACATACCATATCAATTTAAAACGCGAGTATTCGTTTACCACTCAAGAAGTAATCATGTAAAAAATGCCTTATTACACAATACAGGGATTAAGTCGTATAAATGGTTCAAGATAGGGAAAGAGAAGGAAAGCGAGAGAAAGATAAAAGAGAGGTGGACTCTGTCACACAGTCACCGCCACCGCGAAGGCCACACACGAGAATGGTGGCCAAAATTGATGCTCCGCCTTTTGAACTTGCAACTGACAAGTACATGAATATTGATACCAACTTCCGAAAAGCACACATTGTGTTTCAAGTTAACTATATAATACATAAATACGAACATAGAAGACCTCTAATTATAATTATTCAACAACATAGGTTACCAAAGAGAGCTAGCTGGGTTTCCGTCAGGTGTGCAATCATAGAGGTTATCGAAATTGCAGTAAAACGCTTAAGCTCATACACAAAATTGAAGGGGTGAATCGAAATAGCAACATGGGCGTTTGTTTGCTTTTTGTTTTTCCGGGATCGCAGGTCGCAGGTCAGGCTCGGCGTTATTGCAAAGTTTCTAGCTGGCTAATAAAAATGCTGAATATCCGGTGTCACAAATTTTCCGACTGGAAATATTGCATCCTATTTCCTTCCACGTAAGGTTTCACATAATTATTTGCAATTGCAAATTAGTAAAACAAATAAGTTGTTTCGACTTCATCAGGCAGGAATACATTGCTTAGGTACCTATATGAAGTTTACCAATAAGGTTAAGGTAATCAATATACGCAATACCAAATATATTTCGGTTAATTTCTTGAACAGGAATGCGGAGGCTTTTAAGTTCCAGATGTGATATGTGATACAATAAAACTTTCAAATGATTAGTACAAAGTACAGAGTTCTATAGGTTGCTATCAACCATTACCAACAACGGCGTATTCCGTAGACCAGACTGAAATAAATTGTTGATGTCATTCCTAAAGTGTGAAATAGATTGGTAAATATCTACCTATTGTACTTGTTCTGAATTAAAATATGTATATCACAGAGCTTGGTTATGGGCGGGTATAAAAGTGAAGTTAATAAAATGACAATTATCTGAACGAAGTTAAATCTTACCTGAATATAACTAATTAATAAATATGTTCGTCTGTTAAGCTTTGACGAGGGAAGCATAAATCTTTCAAATTCACACATCCGGGATTTTTAACTGAACTATTTATTTACGATTTAATACAATTACCATTTAGACCCATGTGCTGGACATTGTTATTGGATTTTATGTTACGGCGCTGAAGTAGCTCACAATCAACAGACGCCCCAATTCTCTCTGGTGTGACGTGAGGGTGACGTTTTGAAGGCAATCAAATAGATATATACTTCCAAGGGGCAGAGCCATCGATGATTTTAGAAACTCGCCGTTGTTGGAGTCAAGATGAAAAGCATTTCATACGACAATCTGAAATTCACTTTTCATCAATTTTCAAGTTTTTCAACAATTCCATTGGACATAAAATTTGAATCAAAAGTTGTGAAAAAGTATATTTCCCGATGGAGCGTTTGCTTTCCATGGATATGTGCTTCAAATACCATAACAAGAGTATTCTTTCAAACTGTTCGGTTCATTACGAAAAGAACTCAGGAAAGTGCAGCCCTAGATGGATTATGGATAGGAGCGTTTCTTATTGCGGGGATCTTTCATGTTGTCATCATTCTTAAACGACACGATATTACGAATATGTTGAACTCATTCGGGAAGTGCTTCCGGGTGTATGCATCTCCTCAAACACGCCTAGAGGGTACGGGTGGAGACAAAGGTATGCGTCTGCCTGCAGTGCTATTTTCAATTGTTTATCGGTCGTAAATCGTACTTTATACCAAAATTGTTTTTAAAAGAATTTGGGTATTATATTGTAATCATTAGCGTATATTTTAATATTACTTTAAAAATTGAACAGACCACGAATTCAAAGAGGTCACACTTATTGACCGTTGCCAAACTCTATTTAGGTATGTCTATTTTCATTTTCTGTAGGCGATCCAGTATTAGCTCCGCTTTGGATTCCGAGAAACAAGAAAATCAACATTAAGCTGATTGTAGCTACTTTAACTTCTAGCCGTTTTAGCATCGGACTATTCATAGTTACTGCATTCCTGATGGATCCATGCAGTTCCAGATACCCCTACTCGGTCCTAAGCGACACATGTGACCATCCGGTTCTGCTTGCAATTTTCGGTTTCTACGAATTTGTAAGCTTCGTAGTTGCTTGGGAGCCATTTCTTTTTTTGCTTGTCGTGATTACTACTTACCTCGTCGTTGTGTCACAGTGGCTGATTTCTCTCACGTAATTCCAAACAAATAAGTTGTGTTCTTAATACCTGAAGTTCAGTTTCCTGTGCATATCCTGTATTTAATATTCTAGAAATTCGGGAGTAATGAAATCAGGATGTGACAAAGCGTTTGAGCGAGAGCGACTCCTAACTTTTCAAACGTTGCAACAACTCACAATCAACTTCAATTCTTGTTTGGCTCCGATTGTATTTCCAGCATTGCAATACTTTCAAACTGCAACAATCGTGTTTAGTAATTTTAGTGTAATCCAATATCATAGTCAACTGGATTTGTTTATTTTGATTCTAATGTGTTTCTACTCTTCAACTCTGATTATTGGTCGGACAGCTATATACTACAGGTATGGAGCAGCAGTTTTCACGCGTTCCATGAAGCTTCTAACAAAATACAGAACAAGTGCAACTCTGGACAAATCTATGAAGAAGTCTTGGATTGCTTGCATGCCCCTCAAGATTATCATAGGACCATTTAATTTCATAAGAAGAGAATCCCCGTTTCTATCTTTCGGAGTCATTCTCTATTTTACTATGAAAATGATAATCGCTTTCTAGTATATAAAATATGGAGTTCTAGGTCAACAAGTAATACTTTAACAAGCTCTGCAGGTAAAATAGGGCGTCAAGTGGGTGGTAAAGCTAGTTTAGGTCAAGTAATATAAAAATTGGTGTTAAACACGACGCACTTGAACTACTGTAAGTTTATATTAAAATTTGGTTCCTATTTTAAATCAATCCGTCCATTTGTCGCAGAATCCAAAATATATCCAGCTGCGATCCCCGATAAATTAGCTAATGTATAACGTAACAGTGTTACACATAAGCTTGTCTTTAATTTTACTGAATTCATTCTTCCACAAATCGATTAATTGCAAAATCTTGTATAAACTAAAGCGTTGGAATTTATGGCGTACCTACATATTTTTCGACCTGTGAAATAAAATATTCCATTAGATACCTAAACAATCTCAATTCATCTCATTTCCCCTTGGCTCCTTATTCGCTACATTATTATGAATGTTGGGATTACCTTGAGATCTTCTGACATGACGCTCGAAATTCTTGTCCTCCCATTTTTATTGAACATTATTGGCCCCTGCGTTGTTCCTCCCTACAAACGCAAACCTGCTTTGACTAAAAAAGCACGTCTCTCACCTGCGTCCAAACAAGACTCAAGTCAGTTCAAATCTATACGTACAACAGTGACGGTCAACTCATTTTCGTCTTAACCCACTGCAAATTTGTTGAACAGATTATTACATACTTAACTAGCGAAGCTTCGAGTTCGTTTTCCGTCTTCGCAAAACCGTATCAACAAATCTTGTAAGTTTTTTCTTAAAAAAGGCGTAAGAATCTAATTGTTCAGACGAGCGACGTGTTATGCATTGTTAATAATACATTTTATTTACCATTACCGTAGCATTTGAGCTCTTTCTATGTAGAAGCTAACTGATTAACATTGTTCGTCATCAATTCCATGTGATGCAGATAAAGAACTGTTAACTATTTACAAAATCATATGCACGCATAAATTAAGAATTCTACGCTTCATTTACAAAATCACAAGACTTTGTTTATAATAAAGCTAAATGATCAGTTAGAGCAAAGACGATAATGATTCTGCATCTCTCAAATAAGTATCTTTCTAACGTTGGTCATGTATGCCTGAAGTAAAAAATTTGCTGTCCAAATAATTCTAATAAGTTGCTTTCAAAACTTTCCTTAGTCTCATGTCCGCAAACCAATCGCAATAGCTCGTAAATTATCATTAGCATCTGCAGCTGATACGTTCCCTTCCAGTTCAAATACTGGTCACAGCGAACATTTTAGAGCTCAACTGTTGTTATTCCACTATCCCATGTCCCATGCATGTAGGACTGCGTCGTTTGAGTTAATTAGTTTACCTATGTGGCGTGAGTATCATTTTGCATGCATGTTTCACTTGAACAGGCCTGATAAGTTGAGAGGTGTTGACCTCATTCAATCTTCACTTGATTTGGCAATTATTCACATCGTTTGTGTTAATTGTAGTTTTTCTTTTAACTTTAAATGTGGTAGGGATCACTTTCAACAATAGGAATTCGTTAAAATATTTTACTGGGTTAGTCTAAGTGAAATCCTTGAACCTTCTGTGCACATGCACAGCGCATGAATGGACGCTTCTTTTCAATATTTCATTAGCTTATGCTGTGGGGCGTGCTGGGCTTCGTACAACATATAATCATTACTTCTATTAGGTAGCATAACCAATTTGGATAACCACCACTGATATAATTTCTTCATATTTCTTTAAAGTCACTTAGCTTCCATTCCGGAACTAGGGCAGATCATAGTAATCGGTAAAATGATTTAAGTTTAACGTAGGCAAGTGTTTAATTGTATTTTTGCATCCGCTCGTATCCAAGTGAGTAAGTTTGAAGAAGGAGATAAGGTTTAAAGCTTAATAGTTTAATATTAGGTATCTCTGCTGCACAAAGCATTTCTCTCTACCTAATTTCGTCTTATCAAAACTCAGATCATCATTTCCCATTAGTCACCATTGCAGTCAGAGAAGGCGTGAAATGGACTGCTGAAATATAAAGCAAATAGTCATAGTGGGTGATCGTGCAAACGAAGCGGAACGGGGCATAGATAGGAATGCAAACCTCGGGAATATAAAAAACGATTAAGGGGCTTGTAGCTGGATATCCGTTCTTCAAGGCTCCAAACTCCAAAGACAGAATTTATTAGTAAATTCCATGGAACCTGTTTTGAATTCATAAATTACCATATACTTACTTAAATATACCAGCCTAATTAAACACAAAATAAAAGTTATATATTTATAAGCGTATTGTTTCTTTTAATTCGACTCGGCCAGGTCATTTACATCACGTTATTTTATCTCCCTTCAGCCTTGTCCACTGGGACTAGTAGACGTACTAATCTTATTCTTTAGATTAGATACATGCAAATTTATATGCAGAACGGGCAAATTTCTTCTGTATCTCCATGCTTAACTGCATTAAATCTGACAAAAGAGTGGAATGGAAGCGAGACTTGAAAAAATGATTCAACGTGAAGATTTAGTCATTGTTCTTGTAAGATTCCAGTCAGTTAGCCGGTAGGCTAAAAAGTTTTCCTTCAACTATGCTATTTTTTTACCAAACAGACATCCTTGCAGGAATGAAATTGGTAGAGTTATAAACCTAGCGTACCACGACTAGTACAAAAAGATATAAAATTCCTAAGGTCATTCACTCATGCACATTGTTATAGTCTGTAAGCCGCTTGTGGTTCAAAGTATGAACTTTTGCCGTGATCTATGCTATTATTGGAGAAAATCATGAATCACGAGTGATTTTTATTGCTATTACTGAACCATGAAAAGCATGGAATATAAAAATATCCTAATTGCAAGATTTATTCCCCTTCTTTGATACTTCGAATCAACCGCAGTATTGAGATTTTCTATTATACTTAATACCTTGAACCGTGTGGAATTTCCGTGAGTGTTATAAGCTCACGAGGATGTAAATCAATAGGTACATATTCTTATATCATAATCGTATCTATGTATCCACATACCTACATTAAAGACTTTTTTCGTTAACGCTGCGAGTAAGTTCTTGGCATATGGTCAAGCAATCTTATTATAGTCTGACATGGTTTAGCGCTTGGTGAGGGATTAAATTAAACTAAGACGAAATCATTAATTAAAGCTTTCTGGTAGTGGTGAGGTGAATGCAAGAATGGATACAGTATTCAGTAATTCAGTTGTAAGTTGTAATCCGATTCATAGCAAACATAATCTGATTTTAAGTTTTGAAGCGAGGAATTATTGTAAAATATTTACAAAGAAACACAATAGGCAAACAAGGCACGGTTTTCGTACGCGAGGACATTGCTTGAAATTCATACACAAAAAATGGGCTTGTAGGACAACGGCTTTTTATGAATCAAGAGTCTGGTTTTTATAGTATTTGTTGTCTGAAAAAATCTGTATTTCACTTGCACAGTTTACTTAAGAAGGTGCAGTCGTGAGTATAATGTTACTCTGTGTTAGTAGAAATTGTAGAGTAATCAAAAAGTAATGTAACAGAAAACCCTAAGACGTTCTGTAACAGAAACCTTGAGATGGGGCAGGGACAGGACTTCCTTGATATTTGGTATTTTAGATGATTGTTGGTGGAGTCCAAATCTAATGCATCCTCCTCCTGTATTATTGCCTAAATCATATCATAAATCAAATCCTGTTATCATTCAAGGCCTCTACCTACATCAGCCATATGCTCTACCAGCATTCATACCATAACCTAGAGTTTACTTGTCCAACTTTGTAGCCAATTCTGTAAGCTTCTTTACAGGTATGATTTACATTTCTGTAAAACTTTTAGGAGTAGATTTTCATGAAGTAAAATATAAATACTAATAACCATTGGCTGCTAATTATTGTTTATTGTAGATACGTTTTTATGGCTCCGGAGGTTGAATGAAAGGAAAAGCGGCTGCTGACCTAAATAATTTTAAACTAGTGCTTTTGCATTTGCAAGAATTAAGTTCCCGTGTTACTTACCTGTATAATTTAATACCATTTCTCTACTTAAATAGAAAGCGCTGTCGTCAGTCACCTAATACCACATCGAAACACAATACAACAACAGAGATGCTTTTCTTTTGTATTAGGCATCCCTCGCGCATGTGCTTCTGTTAACACTTTATAAGGATTATCAATTACTATTAATCATTTCCTTGACAAACTGACCCGTATTTTTATAACATCCGGACTCCAGGACTTCGAAACCGGCGCAGAATGCAACAGATGCCGAATTAGGTCAACAATTTATGTCAATATTGACCCAAATTGGAAGCTAGACATAGCACAACACCCCTACATTTATAAGCGTCCACATATATACGGGCATTATGTTTTTGATCCTGTGTGTTAAACATCATGGAGTGTCAGGAAGTCTGGAAAATCGCAAAGTAGGCAGTAGGCAGCACAGGCAGCTGCTCTTTGCACAGTTTCAGTGTTATGCCCTTTTGTGCAAATTGCCGGATTGCGTGTTATTTCATCGTAACTTATTTCGGAACTCACAAACGGGAAAACCGGGATATTTACCTATGCAGACTTATTAAATCGAAATCCCACAAAGTAGGAAAGTAGGAACTTTCAATTTATTTTAGCTTAACTTTATTTATACATATTCTTCAACAATGCAATAGGGCCCACACAATCGTGCGTTGTGCTCCACATTAGGTGGCAAATAAAGCTGAAAAGGAAGAGTAGTAGGGACATGAATACCAGCATTCAGTGGTAAAGAAATTTAGGTGGTTTAGACCGTCTAGACGTGCATCAGGCATCTGAAAAGCCGCATGGGAGGAAGGTGACACTTTGTTTTCACTGCATGTCCCGCAGGGACTGGGATTGCTGCCGCCGGGAATATCGGATATGCTTTGTCTAGCTAAAACCACTGGCCTACTTTAATCTGTTAACGCTTACAATTCTTAGTACATAGTTAGCCTTAGCCATATTATAGAGCAATGTCTCTTTCAGAGTGTCATCTAGACATAAAAACGACCTACTTTGTACACCTGGCGAGTGCGAAGAGGTGGGCAGACAAAGTCCGATACGCGAAATCGAACTGCCTATTCACCGATGGAGTAATATATTTAGGCATTCTAATTAATATGTATTTAAGAACTCGAGTACCTGACACATAATTATAGCGATTATGGTTGCTTCCTATTTTGCTGGAAAGAGTAATTTAACAATACCCAAATTGTACTGAGCTAACAGTTTGAACTTGAACGTACGGACGAAATGACGTATTATTAAGGTTGCAAAGGCTGACGAGCATGGCATCGTTATCCAGAAATGGCATCTTGTAGGTAACCAAACCACACTGCAAGTTGCTCAATTTTAGAATGCATGTATTGCTCTTATTTTCAATATAACATCAAATGATTGGAATTAGAAACTGACGCAATTACGGTACCAATACTGTAGAATAGAAAGATTTCCTTTTGGGAACTCAAGGACATAGAAGTAATAAATAATAATTACCTCTACCAATTTCAAGTGTACAGCTTACCATATATTATTTACCTCAGGAAGCTCAAACTAAGGAAACGCTGTTGCAAGCGAAGTATTGTCAGTTATAATTTATCATGTAAGCAAGCATACACTGTAACACGAGGCACTAAAGTTGTCGTTAGAGGATAACATGGTACGTCAGGTGCGGCCTCTTCAACTCAATTATTCGGGATGACAGTTAGGTCCCGGAAAATTAAATATTCTCCAGACTCTAGACAAATAGAAAACAGTACACACACTTTACCAGTGCCAACGAATAATAACTAATTACATTACTAAATAATAGGTATATAATTCTAGTTTTACCACCATGCCCTCGTATAGTAGCTGAACTGGACGAGGTATTTCGAAATTAAGAAAATTTGAAATTGACAAACTAAACCGAGTTGAATTAAAGCTTCGTCTCGAAGAATAAATTATAGGTATGCGAATTATAGGTTTCCAAATGTTTGTTTTCCCTTAATTAGAATACCGTCGATCCATGCATGATTAATAGAGTCCTAGACTTGCCCATCTGGATATTTCCAATGGATAGGACTGAAATTGACCTTCATCGCCGAATGTTATATGCATAGTTCATTCGAGTCATCGATTTCCTCTGACGTTGATTAGTTTCTCACAATTGTCAGTCTATAATTCATTAGCTTCAACAGTCCTCGTAAAAGCCACTTCTCCTTGCGCGCAAGCACAAGGTTTACCCTTGAATTTAGTACGGGAAACGCTATTAGAATCGTTTACAATAATTGTATAACTGGAAATAAAACTGGGTCGATATTTTGCATAATCATAGGTACAGACCCGAAAACTCTCCTTCTCCTGCCATGCTCGGGTATATAAAGCTAAAAGTTTTGCCAATTTAGAAAATTTCCAAATTTGACTATTGTACAACGTAAGGATAAGGTATATGTAAATTATGTTGGATCCAATGTCTCAATCTCAACGTCCCATTCCAAGTAGGTCAGGATCATAGATAGTGCAAGTTGAAGAGAATCAAAACTGCTGAATTAGGAATGCAATGACAATGGGAAAAGAGTCCTTTGTCATGGCGTGAATACAAACGAACATTGGTCGACCAGAGACTATTGCTTTATCTCCCTCATGCATGTAAGAAAGGCCTGTGAAGACATGGATTGATTTCTTAGTCTCATTAATTTTTACATCACCGACTGTATTGACAAGAAACAGAGTAGTAATTGACAATGTCGTGTGGACATGAATCCCGACTTCTGACCTAACCTTGGCTTCCTTCAGACAATAGGAAGATATTGGGGCTTGAGGTGAAGTTTTGCCACTGGTAACTGCTACGTTCGACCGTTCGACCAGGTAGGTGCAAATGTTAGGCATAGGCTCTGCCAAATGATATGTTCAAGAGAATGGTAAATGGGCTCCCAAAAACAAGTCCAAGTTTGTGTTGTGCAAATCTGAATAGAAGGTGTTCCAGTTTCAGGGTAAAAATCCAGGTTCCAAGTCCCAACATTTCTATGAGCGACGTGTTTCTCTCTATACAATTTTATTTGGGCTAATCAATAATGAAAACTGAAGAAGAAAGGGTAGAACTGGGAATATTCCGGTAATAAATCATGCACAAGCATGGGCTGGGGTTTTTAGCTTCCATGGAAAGTAATAAAGCGTAGGTTGGAATGTTGAATGGACTCCTGGGTCGGTCAAGATTTTTAAGTACTATCTCTACGTGGCATAGTCTAAATGAGTGACTAGTAGGAATTCCATGCTCCCTACCTCCTCAGTATGAGAATCAATAGAATGTCAAATCAGCCTAATTTAATTTAATAATACCTTTCGCAATGCTTCAATATTCAAGGAGCCAGAATCAAAGGTGACTTGAAGAATGACGACGGAACTTGGGACGAATTAGGAACCCTCGACCAGAGCAGTTAAAGCCAAGCTGAGTAAGAGGGAACAAGTGCAACTTGGGAGCATTAGTAGTCCGCTACTGCATTGTGCCATTACGTTAACAATAAGTCTACAGATACAATTTCTTTTTTGCATTCCGCATATTGTGACTGTGACGCTCACAAAACTCGAGGTTCTTTTTATTGTCCTGAAGCCTGTCATTTAGGATAGATCTCCGAAACTTGTATTATTATTAGTTCTGTTATTGTTAAGGATAAATAAAACTCGTCATATCATAATTTGTAAATATGTTAATTCTGTGATTTCCAGTTATCAAAATGTTGAAGATGAGACTGGCCCTGATCTTTGCCTGCTTTCTGGTCATCTGCCTTTCGTACCAAACGGTCCAGGCAGCAGACGCTGCGGCTGCGAAGGCCGAGCCTGAGCCTGCCTCGGAACCAGAGCCTACCGCAGAACCTACAGGTGATGATGAGGTTTCGAATCGAGCGGATAAGTCTGTGGCACAAAATGACAAGTCAGGTATTCTAACTTTCGGAGAAGCCTTAAATGCTTCTGAGGAGCATCTCCACATGTCTGCATTTACCTCTTGGAATAAGTGGTAGTATAAACATGTCATTTTTGTACAAGTTTACAATTTTTTTGACGCAGAAAAGTTGTAATCTACAACATAATTGTTCCGTTTCAAAAGGATTCGTCTGACGTGTCTGTTTGTAAATATTTTAAACATGTATAACGTCCTGTTACGCTTTGAAAACATAACATTTTATTCCTCCGTTGCTATCAGTAGTGTCCGGTCTCTGGTTGAACGAGTTTTGAATTGTTGTCTTGTCGCCCAGAGCAGTATACGTTTGTCTTTTATATCCATACTAATGTATTCTACTTCATCATCTATTAATCAAATAATGCTATTCCGATCCGCGTTAATAACACATATTTATTTACAGGAAAAAACACGGGAATACAAGGCTCCACTACACTTGCCATTCCAACGCTCTTAGTATTTGCAGCTGTTGCAAAATGGATTCTGTAAAAAGGAGGGGTTCTTACAGTCTCGTTAATCACGTGTACCTATAAATTAAAATCACTGCACATCTTCAATGCTTTATGTCTCCAAGTACTTCTCGTCACGAGTCCACATAAATATATTTCACCATCATCGTGTTAAAATTAAATTATATCGAAAGCTTACTGTCAGTAGGATTTAGGATTTTGTATAGTGATAGTGGCTTAAACGCATT
This sequence comes from Ceratophysella denticulata, assembly GCA_034694925.1. NCBI lineage: Eukaryota > Metazoa > Arthropoda > Collembola > Poduromorpha > Hypogastruridae > Ceratophysella > Ceratophysella denticulata. Next base: position 13,324 of record JAQFYT010000312.1, read on the forward strand.
TAAATACTTTTTTGTTGAAGTTGAATCGTGATTGTTTTTATACGATAATTATTTGCGTCGCAGTTGATTCTCTACACATAATACACATATGAATAGGCAAAATATGTAGCGTAGCGTTCTTTCAATTCAGCTCGAAGTTACTTTAGTTGACTGACAATATCGAATGAGAAGTGATCGTATGTTTGGACTGCGACTAAGCAATACGGTTGAAGTGACGACAAAAACCGTAATGCGATGGATACATTCAGCATTCAGCAAAATTAATTTACATAAGTAACTCATCTTTGTCTCCGGCGAAGGTATGTTGTACAGCACCAGCAGCGAGTCGCAATTTCCATACCCCCATCTCAACCCCAGCAATACTTTAATTTTGGCAATTTAACAATAAATTAATTCATATTTATTTCTTCAACGTAGATTATCCTCGACCAGCAATACCTATGGCTTTTTGAAAATCACGTTTTACCTGTTTTACCGAGTTTCCTGATTCTTGCCGTTTTCTCCACAATGACACAAATGATATATGTATTGTTAGTGGCCCGTCTCCAGATTTAGATCGATTTTCGTAGTTTCTTTTCCTGAAAACTGAAATTGCAATTTAAACATTTTCGCATAGAGGCTAAACATAAATTCCTTTATATCCTTGTATGCGCCAGGAGAACTTAGGAAGAAATAGAACATCAGATGATTTGCGCCGTTTGTCGAAGGGGAATAAGTTCCAGATTTTATTCAATGCTCCGACGGATCCAGAGGCTGAACAATACGAGACGACAAAGCATCGACGATTTGACGACGCTTTGCGCTGATTTATTTGTAACCAATATATGCACTAGTTCCATCCTACGTCCATCTGCCTTTACGAAGCACGAATCAGAATTATACTTCCCTTTCAACCACCATTTGAACTTAAACTTCCTGCGTTGCAATTGTACGTGCGCATGTACTTACTGCATTTTCCAAAAGTATGTTGATCTTTACTATCCATTACCTTCTAACCATAAGGTTTCGAAAACAGTTTTGAAGCTTTTATTTGCTAAAACTATCTTGTTATTTTTGAATTTGAATTCCAACTAGAATCAGAAGCAACATAACGCTTATGAAATATAGCTCTAACTGCATTCCTGAGCCGGCACCCAAATCGGTTGTTTGGCCTTAACGGTGCTTCACAGAAGCATACCGAATCTAGAACAAGAATCCAATTTCCTTTTCCCACAAAAAGAATTTTGAATGAAACTAAGGACCATAATATTTTATGGTTCATGGCATGTTGCAGTATAAGAGATTTGTGTATTTCGATTACGATTCACCCCTTTTCCTAAACAAATCACTAGCTGTGGTGGTGATGAATGAGAGAGTTAACGGCGAAATCAATGCAACTGAACATGGTGTCTGAATAAATCCAACCAATATAATTGCATCATAGAAACTTCTAGAATATATATATTTACTTCGGGTGAAACAAGTAGTTTCTAGATCTACTGGTTAACATAGGGGTATAAACGATTAGATCTGACTAATTAGACTGATATATCCAGTAGATGGTGGGACCTACAAGAATACGACTTCTTGAGAAGACTGAGGCCACATCTACATAGAACCAGGTTATGATTATGACAGTACATATATCGATTTTCCGCCCGATGATTTGAGGTGCATTTGTTTGAACTGGGTAAAGATTCAGCGGTCAGCGGCGGTTTGACTACGTCTGAAATCCAAAAAAAAAACACAAATCGCTCCCGTAAATAGTAACACGAGATTAGAGCTTCTTCGAAGATTTTTCTGGAGGTAAGCGCGAGCCACGCCGTTTATTTGTTTCCTGATTCTTGTCCTGCACCGCCTCAGCCATACTCAGCTTCTTCGAAGATTTTTCTGGAGGTAAGCGCGAGCCACGCCGTTTCTTTGTTTCATGATCCCCGTCTTGCGCCGCCTGAGCCATACTCAGCCTCTTCTGTCTTTGCTCTTTTGGTAATACCTGCACTTTTGAATCTCCTGGTTTTTCTGAAAAACATAAATGTAAACTTCATTACAATCACTACCTACCGGTTTCTCAATTTCTTAAGTTTCTTAATGATACAGATATTAGAATATAAAGGTCATGATGGATAAAACGTATCATGTGAAGCGACATACGTTGAACGGGTCCGGCTTTATTGTCAGCGCCCATGGAAGCTCTCCGCGGTTGCGGATCAGCTGCCGAAGACCTTCGACGATTTTGGCCTCCATGATACCCAGGATCCATAGGATCAGGTAAAAGTGAAGCCCTCCGCTCCCGAGTTTCCCGGTTGATTTCTTCCACTTCCTCTGCAATGCTCCTTCTTCTCTCGCGTTGAACCGGTGGTTGTATAGCTGACCCGGACTTCGACTCTGCTTTTCCTGGACATTACAAGTATACAAAACTTTTAAAGAACATTACAGGATCAACAGTGAAATTGCTTGAACGTTGCCATTAAAGTAAAGGTATCAGGAAAGACAAGGCAAATGCAGTGTTGTACCACAATTTACAGCCCCACACTGATATCTAGTACTTAGAAATATATGACAATCCACTAAAGTCGAACATTTCACAGGCGCGCACGTACTGTTAGGATCAGGTTTCAAAGAAGCTCTCCGGACAGTAGGACCAGGGACAGTGGACATGCGAGCCTTGTCCGCACCCATGTGGAAGAAGTTGCCGATTTTGGTAATCGCGTTAGCAAATCCCTGACTTCCAAGACGCCTTCTTGATTTTGGTTTGGGTAAATCTTTACGTTGTTCCTGTGTCCGAGCTAAGTAGGCTCTCCAATAGCGTTGAATTATTATGGCTGCGTTGTGCTGAATTTTCCAGATCCGCGTGGAAGAAATTATCTCTAGGAGTTTCCGCTCTGGAAATTGTCTCCGAAACTTCTGCTCCATCTGCTCTTGTAGCTGCAAAATATTTCATAATACATTTTTTCAATCGTGAATTCGATTACCTATTGTCATTACATACCTACTAGATATTCGCTGGTACTGAACCTACCTTTTTGAAAATTTCCGATTCGGTGTCCACCTCTTCGCCCAAAACATGCCTCACCAGAGAATACAGCACATCCAAGCAATGAATCTTGTTTCCTCGTGCAATTGGGAGATTAAATGCCACAATAGCAACAATGTTAGGCCTGGGTATACAGAACGGCTCTTCGAGGCAGGCCAAAAAGTCGGAAAGCTTGGAAAAACTTAAGAACTGTGTTGCTTGTGGATCATATCTGTTTCAATACCATACATTTGCATGAATCAGCCAGGATATCAATACCACCTCCCTTCACCCCCGCAAGTAAGGACGGCAGAAATATTTGAGATCCTTTTGATGGACTCACCTGGCCCAGCGAGAATAGAACATTTCTAAATCCTCCTCTTCAATACCAATTTCTTCATCTCGATTGGCTTCGTCAAAATTTTCCAGGATTATAGCAATGTACATATTGATTACTATCAAGAAATTAACCATGACAAACGAGACATGGTAAATTACAGCAAATCCCTGCGACACGCACGGTGGTTCCCCGCGTCCACCGCATATTCCAGTTCGGTACGTCCCACAAAACGTTTCTGATAACATGAAACAGTTCAGTATATCATTCCATCCAGCAGCGGTCATTACCCTGAGAAGTTTAGAAAAATACAATCACTCTTGAACAATATGTTACGTTCCTTCAACTCCGTTTAAATCAGATTGAAAATAGTGTATCTAGTTCAGAGTCGACAATAGCGAATTCTTCCATTACACCATTCCTAATAGATTATCGTTAACTTTAGGAGAGCTGATGTAGGTACATACCGGAAGAGTAACAGAAACGCCTTAGGAAACGTCTGGTAGCTAAATAAATCATCCATGGGTGGATGGATGGGTGAGTCCTTAAATAATGCCATGCCAATTATTGAATAGATGAATGTAATGAGAGCTAGCAGTGCACCAATATTGAAAAGAGCTGGAAGTGAAACAGTTAGTGCATACAGAAGTTTCCGAATTCCTTTTGCAGCCTGTTGAAGAAGAAAAACAGAATAGATTGGACCATTTTTGAAGGGTTCTTGGTCCAAATGCCGAGAGACCCAGCGCTGATAAATGTATGGGTCACGACTAATAATACCATTTCGACAAGAAGCTTAATCTGATTTAATAATTTGGTCGAACAAGTTGTCTTCTAGGGTTGGTTATGGTAAGATAGTACGGCGTCGCAAAATGCTGTTACCTAAATTATTCAAATCACTTTTTGAAGTTCTATGACTAGTCGTGACCGTAACATTTATCGGCGCCGCCGGGTGCCTCGGCGTTAGGACCGGGATTCTATTAGAAGGGAATGATTACAAGAACAAGGCTGATCGTTTTTCTTACCTTAATGAGTCGTAGCACCCTGGTAATCCGAAACACCCGCACCACTCTCAGAATAGTTGGTGAGAAAGGCAAGAATGATGACAATTGCACACGAATTACATCCAGTATTGAAAATATGGCCAAAGTAAAATCAAACAAATTCCACGGTACGGTGAAGTAGTTTATTCGGAATCCAATCAGTTTGACTATCGCCTCTTTACGATAAATTCAATCGTTGTAATTTCGATTATATAAACATGTTTAATCCAAGTATTTAACCAGAGAATGCATTCTGACCTACTATGTACATCAAGTTGCAGAGTGTGCCAATCAATGTGAGGATATCCACAGTCAATGGACCACTGCCGACATAGTCGCATGCCATTATAATGATGTTCACAAAAATAACGATAAACATTATTCCCTCGAATCTATGGGATATAGAGAAAAAATAAATAAGTTTGTCACAGTTCACATACATTTAATCGATAATGATAATTTTTGAATGTGCGCAATAATGTGAAGTCTGATGCACACTGTAGTGTAAATTGATGCAATTAAACATCAAGACGTACCTGCGTGATATACAAAGATCAAATATTATTCTTAGGAAAGGATTCTGGGGTCTTGATGTCATCCTCCGAGCTCTCTTTTGTCCTAACTTATTCATTGCAGTGTAATATTTGAGTTGACCGGGACTTAACATGACTTCAAGAATATTTCCTTCATACTGGAAAAATGTATACAAAATTATGCAAAACCGTAGACACCAAAGACCTGGAGATTTCATTTATTTTATTACAAATCGTATGAATCACGAATAAAACATCGAATACCAAGGTCGCGTAGGTACTTTCAACCAGTACTTTTCCAGAACAAGTTCGAAAGCACGCCGTTATTTTGTGTCCAGTGTTTCTCTAATTTTGACTTACTTTTCTCTTCAATGAATTGAAGTTATCGATGATGACTCCAACAAACAGGTTAAGTGTGAAGAAAGCACCAAAAACAATGAATGTGACAAAAAATGCGTTAGACAGGTAAGTTTGTTCTCGTTGCATATTCCTTCCGGCCACGCCACCGATATCAGTGGCAGCACCCATAATTTCCATCCAACCTTCAAATGTTGCCTGTGTTGTGAAAAATCAAACGCACATTCGGTCAAATGTGACCCAACAGTAATAATAACACTAAACATGGTAAATCAAATCATGACACAAGAATCCACTGCCCTTTTGCAGTCCATATTCCCAAAAACCTAACACTTGATTGATAAATAACCGTTTAATATATTCTCTCATATCGATTCCAAAATCAAGACTTATCGGCTTACCACTTGAAATAGTGAGAGGTAGGCTTGTCCGATATTATCGAAGTTTGGAATTGTATTTATCCAAGAGTACTTCGGGTTTGCACAGCACGCATACACATCGGGAACCTTGGTACAAATATAAGATTTATACAATATCGTTTGAGACAATAAACGAATTTCAGTACAATCGAGTGTTGGTTCAGTGCAAGCCAGAGGCGATTTGCGATAATCAACGCTCGATGTTCGAGTAAGCTCAGATATCAATTTTGGACGGGTAAGTATCAATGTTAATCAGAAAGCACTTATTCCGATACATAGGTATAAGGTTTAACAAATCGATACTTTAAAAGTTACACTACCCCTGTCCATATCCATACTACTTACCTCGTCTAAGTTCGCCAGTTCGCCCTCTTCATCGACGCACTTATAAAATTTCCCGGAGAAGAATTGAATTCCCATAATGGCAAACATTAACCAAAAGATAATACAAACCAGTAAAACGTTGAAAATTGCTGGTATAGCATACAGAAGTGCATTGACCACAACCTGCGAGCAGAAATTAGAAGAGGTGAAAGCATTTTATAATATTGTTTAAAGTAACTTCGAATAGTGTTCAGTATTCAAGTTTTCTTTGTTGGTACCTTCATTCCCTGCCATCTGGAAATGGCTCTCAATGGACGCAAAGCCCGGAGAGTGCGCAGGGCTTTCAAAGATTGAAATGTGGCGCCCTTCTTACTCTGTACTTCCCAACTCCGTGCGCTGAGGTCAAAGCCAAGAGTCATCAGACTTATCTGCAGTATGATAAAAATTTCAGAAAGTCAATTTAGAATTAACGCTTGGGTCATTGAACACAGATTTCCCACCGCGTACGAACCAAGACAATGGTGACGTCCAGTAAAGTCCAGAAGTTGGTAAAGTACTTGTACAAACCCAGCCCAACCCATTTCAGAAGCATTTCCAGAACAAAGGCAACCGTAAAAGAGTTATTTAGCAGGAAAAGGATAAGTTTCATTCTTTTGTTTCTTTCCAAATAAATGTCTTCAAAGCAGAGAGTAATGCTTGATCCCAGAATCAACACCAATATGAACCATTCGAACGTCCAATGTGTAACAATTTTTAGGCAAACCAGTCTTGTGGACTTCCATTTCTCGTTCATGCAGAAATCTGACCTCGTACAATAAGCACATGGAAAGCAAGGAGCTAGTGCTGGTTTAGTATCATCATCTTCATCTTCTTTAGTTTTTTCGGATTCATCACTTTCATCAGAATCATCATCATCATCATCATCATCTTTATCCTTGCCCTTATCCTTGCTCTTATCCTTGTCTTTATTCTTGGCTTTATCCTTTTCCTTGTTCTTATCTTTGTCCTTGTCGTTATCCTTATCTTTACCATCGTTGTTAGGGTTGTCCTAAGAAGAACATAATAATAATTGCATTTATTAACTTGTCGACGCAAAACCAAGATGGGGATCTCGGAGGTAGGCTTATTCTACCAATATAAAGCAAAACAAGCAAGCCTTATTTCATATATATGACAATCTAAACTAGTATAACGTAAAACGTTCTTTCATTCCAACTGGTATAATAATCCGAATGTTGTCGGAATATAAAGAATATAATCCAAGCTAATGTAAAAAGGACACAATTAAACAAATTCAGCTCTACAACTTTCTGTAAGTTAGCATATTGTAGTCAAAATAGCTGGGATTTTCCTTACGTCTTCATCAGAGTAGCTCTCATCATTCGGATCGTCATCATTTTCCTCGTCCGATGTCAAATCAATTTCCGGTACTTTTATAAATTCATATGTTCCTTCCTGTATAGAGTCATAGTCAGGTGGTTTCTCCGGAAGAGGGTTCAAGCCCTCTTCATACTTCGCAATGACTTCCTCGGCTATTTGTTTCCGGTTGATAAGTCTAACTCTCTGCGTCGCCTTTTTGAATTCTATGTTGGTCTGTGGTTCTTCCTTTTCTTCATGCTCCCCGGGTAACTATTAGGATTCAAGTTAAGGGTTACGTGAAGTACTTATACTGTTTGCATCAGTTGATTTGAACTAGTCAATATGCAGAGTTTGAATGCTTTGGAAATACCAAATTGTCTCCAACCGCACCATGACCCCCAAATGTCAGCATCATCAGGTTCATTGCCTTTTCGAGGCTGTGAATCCTTCCGGTCTTCTCTGACGTTTTCTAAATGGATTATATAAATTGATTCTACTTTCTCTTTTGTTGGAGCTTTTTCTTAAAATCATTCTAGGTTTGACTCTTGTCATTGTTAGGTAATATAAAACATTAACTACGAAATGCAGGAATTATTTGAATCGACAAACAAAAGACTATGAAGTACGGAATGTGAGACATGTGTGTGGTACATTCCACATTATTTCGAGGATATCTAACTGATGTCGTGTTCGTACAGCATGAAACGATGTAGCAAATGTGTGAAACAATGTCGGATTGGAGTCGGATACGTACTTCAGCTTGTGCAACGAGCTCTTCACTGTTGAAGCTGCTGAGGAGCAAAGCCAAGAAAAGATTCAGAACTATGAAGTTTCCAATGACGAGTACCGGCAAAAAGAGAAAGAAGCATTTCCACTGTAATTGGAAAAAGCGTCAATAAATACACCTGGAAATCGAACGTTCGATAAAACATGGAACACGTACCCCACTTCGCTCTTGAGTGTTATATGTAGCCAAACATTCCCACAGAGGTTCAATCCATTCTCCACATACAACACGGAATACAAGCATGAAAGCATGCCAGAAGTCCGAAAAGTTCCACCTGAATTAAAAAAAATTCCGGTTGGGTTGTAACTCGATGTCGTATCGTGGTACATTTAAGCTCAATAATCGAATGGAAATAATTCTGTTAATCTTACCTTGGAAAGTCTTCGTCAGCTACGGTCTCGCCTCCAAAGTATTCTGGTAAATACTGTCCACCAAATATTTGCATCCCAATTATGGCAAATATATAGATAATGATTCCAAGCAGAATCGTTAGATTCCACAGGGATGAAAATGTAGAAACGATGATTCCAAGAAGTATTTTCATTGTGACCCAATTCTGACCCAGTTTGAAAATTCTTACCTTAAAACGAAGGTTTAATATAATGCGGGAAACCGGTGTAGGATAAACACGAGGGTTGTTCCAAGAATAATCCCACTTTCAATCTTAGGTTCAAAATTCTGTATCTCCGGATCGATTTCGGTCAGAAACCCAAATCAGGTAGAAACGTTAGTCCGCCCAATTTTATTAAGCGATTTAGCAAAATTTTATAAAATTCAAAACAGGATTACTTAATAAACCTTAATAATTTTTTTACAACGATTTATTTACTCTTTCACTTATTTACTTACTTTCTGATTGGAACAACTTTGTTAACAAACTGTTAAATTATCAGCCATTAACGTATGGCCAATCCAGAGATATGGATGTTCGGGGAGACAAGAAAATCAACACTTGTGTTTTATTTTTTGAATTATGTGCCTTTTTACTAAATATTTAATAAGAATTGAACGGATTAACATTTCTGCCTGAATGTTTTGGGTTCTGACCAAAATCCTTTTATGTCGAAACTGTCAAATTTTCAGCCTTTAAAGCATTGCTAATCCGGAGATATCGTCATCGCAAGTAATGCAATTTTTTGTGACAACCGTCGTATATCTATGATATTTTTTCAAAATACTGACTTACCAATCTGACTGCTCGAAATGAGGCAAAATTGTTCTCGAAGAATTCATCGAAAAGGGAATCCGCATAAGTAATTACCACGACACAAAAGTCAAATGTATTCCATTTGTCCTCAAAGTATCTCATGCGTAGGACACTAAACTTGATCAAGAACTCCAACGTAAATGCCGCCGTGAAGAACTAAAGTAAATACATGGGATTCGGTCATTAAGATGTACCAACTAGGAGCCAGGGGATGTACATTCCGATTTACTCAGCGCCGTAAAACCTACATGGCCAGTTATTATGAGGAGTTTGGCGTGCCAAATCGCCATCCCATAGTACTCTGATGACATCAAGACGGTGTTGATTATAATGAATGCAGTTACAGTCAGCTCGAAGGCATCTTTCTCTACGATCAAGGTGCAGATCTCTATGGTTCTGTTGTAGATAGCTTCGAATAGCCACGGAATCTTTCTGGTATACTTCGTCTCTAATTTAAAGCATTTAAAGTTGAATCTTTGCTCAACAGCAGAAAAGAAATCATGGAAACTAACGATCAGTCATAGTTGTCTTCACGCAGCAACCCTTGAAATAAGAACATCGCTCCTTGTTCCGGTCAAATTCTAAGTCGAACTCGTCATCGCGGCAACACCAGCACCGGCAGCATTGCTTATCACCATGGAAGCTCATTGTAGAGGCAGTTGATGGAGTTGAGTCCTTCAACGCAGTGCTTACAGTACTTACGCTCTGAATGAACAACAAAGTAGATCAATTCAGTCTATCTATACCATCTATACGAGTTTTACTAGACAGTAGAAGGAACACGAGTTGCATCAGAACCGTTGAGCTGGATGCCTGCAGAGTATAAAGAGCTTGATTGCATGAGTTTTCAAATGTTACCTTGTGGTAGTGTGGTTAGGGGTGCGGAGCAAACATTTTGGAGGAGGCGGTTCTAATCCCGTCGGATTTTTTTTGTCCTCTAGTATTCTTAATTCTGGTTAGGTTAGGTTCTCCGAAACGTGCGCAGAGGATTTTTTCTTAATACGGATTAGGTTAGGTCAGGGCACGAGGAGAAATTTGACCAAACCTAATCCGAATTAAGAAAAATTCGATACCTGGGATTCACTACTCACTCAGCGTGCACAAGTAGTGAGAGAAAACTCGATGCCTCGATGCCAACAGACGCAACTCGTTGTTCCTTCTACTGTCTAGTACGAGTTTTTGACAGGTTCATCTAATCTAACGGTTACAAGTTAATCGGTATAGATCCTTTGGTACAGGTACAACATGTTTGAAAAAGTGGCTTCTGCATGACATCTCAATACAATCCTTCGTAAAACAGCCTCCTGATGCTGCACTTTATATCTGGATTTTAAAACACCCATATGCCCTAAATATTGTAATGCCCAACCCAGTAAATGCGCCTTTTATCGTAACATCTTAACCATTTGATTTACAAGATGTAACATCCCAAATTCTAGTCTTCGTAATATCACAATATTGGCGTGTGGTGGAAATTCTGCTAAAAGCTAATCAGTTTTCACTGCAGTTGCATTTAAGGATGCAAAACAAAAGTCTAGAAATACCGATGATATTGGTGTTGTTGATCTAGCTGTTTCGTTCTGGCTAGAGCTTTCAAAATCCATGGGAGTCCCAATTATACTCGAACGAGTTGTGGTTGTGTAAGCTTCCGCTTCGTCCAAATCACTCTGTGTTATTTTGAACCGGGGCTCCTCATCGTAATCGGAGCTGTCTGGAGGCGAAGCTGGAAAGTATAAAAATGTAGTTATTTAAAACATAATTCAATTTCAATTGCTTCCCAAGGCCAACAGCATCTACGATTTTGAGAGAAGCACCGACAAACCTTCGTCGTCAGGCACTTGCTGCTGGCTTTCATTTTTGATTGGATGCTGCCCCGGCATTACAACCCTTCCACTAACAGAACGTCCCAATACGCTCCAAATTGCATGTGCTAAATTTCCTGTGGCGGCCATACGATGTTCCTTTTCTTCTTCAGTTTCTAAATATTTTAGTAATGCATTATTGACTTCCTTTGTTAATCCATAACCTTCAACTGGCTACAACGTGGCATTGGAATTGGAATGCGTCCGGATACCCACCACCCAGCCTCCCATGATGAATAGTTTCAAACACTTGTATTGTAACTTACGACTGTCAAGGTGAGCTTTTACTTTAGCGCGTGCCTTTGCTTCTTTTTCGGCGCGTGTTGTGGGTGCATAATCAATCATAACTCTGAGGTCCAGGTTAAGTACATCTTGAAGGCTAAAAGTCGAATCCGAGCGATGGAAAGCTAGCTTCTGAGGTGTGTTTAAGGGTCCCTGAACAAAAACAAACATTTTATTACGTGGAAGTTAAACTAAATTGATGTAAGAAGGAGCATTATGAAATATTCCAAGTAATCCTTCTCAGGTTTTCAATTGCATTCTGAGCTGTGTTTTCAGAGAAATATTTTCTAAAAATATAATGGTCGAGAGAGTGAGTGGCGACAGGGAAACGAAATAAGAGAAATGCTTTATGAACGGGGAGTGAGGTTGGCAACTGGCAACACATGGAATTTTTAATATTCAAATCGAAACACCAATCGTACCTGTTCTTCCTTCTCAACTTCGTCCTCATAACACCTCGCCACGACAGCCAAAAGCAAGTTCATCAAGTAGAATGAGCCCAAGAATACCACTACTACGAAAAATAGCAGTCCCCAAGAACCCACGGTCGATAAAACCTACAATGTTTTCGAAATTAATCATATTGACTTTAAAAGAGCGAAATCAAAGCCTGATGAGCTACAAACTAAAAATGGAACATACCAGTTCATAGAGCCTTTCCCAATAATCCAAGCTTACGAGCTGAAACGTACTCAGGATGGATAGAAAGATGTTGTCGAAACCTGTCCATCCGGCGACGGGATTAGGACCACCTTGAACTTGTAAACATGTATAATCTTCCGGACAAGGCCTACGATACAGAAAATAGAACTTGACGATAATAGAGTTAAGGAAATCGAGAAATTAGAGACTGATTCATTCGTTCAGGGGCTCAGCGTTAAGCGAGTAATGTTGAAAACAGTTTTTGTGTGCTTTCTTGTTTCATAATTTTTCAGACACGTTGAATTGTACAAAGAAACCATTGAACGAGCCACCATGCAACATCAGCATAAGCATTTTGTAACGCATTCATGCTTCTTTTGAGAAGGATTACCTTGACCCTGAGTCGTTTCCACAAGGTCTGTACTCAAGATTAGGTTCGTCTCTTGTGAGCCAATTTCGTTGGTTTCGTACCCATCTGAAATTAGTAAAGCGAACACAGATAATGGGTACCTATGTTATGACGAATGTTGCTTGTAATGAGACATTCTTAGTTTCATAACGTGACTCACTCAGTACTGGTTCAGAACCAGAACTACTAAAATGAACTTACTTCGCATATAGGAAATCTGCTCGAGGATCATTGGGATTGATGGGCTCAATGGAGGCGTCGGCATGAAAGATTCTGGACTCAAGACTGCCCTTCACAAGGACACATACTTGCTGGAGCTTTCCAATGAACATTTGAAGTGCCATGATAGCAAAGCAACATATACAAACGAGCGTCAAAAACATGACCTCCAACAACGGAATAACAGCATTTGACATTGCGTTGATAATCATTCGTAGACCTTGACAGGCATATAAATAAGGTAAACATAATGGCATATAATTCGAACATAAATAATTAAGCAATCACGTGTGCTGAAGGGACTGTACCTGGTATCACGGATATGACCTTGATAGCTCGCACTACACGAAATGTACGAAGGAATTCTAAATCCGCTATTTGATAACCCGTTCGTACACGTATTGCTTGTAAGATCTCGAGGACGTAAGCAATAACAACCACCAAGAAGTCCACGAAATTCCATGTATTACGTAAGTAGGCATATTTTTGAAATAAAAAACCTTTTGCCAGCACTTTTAGTAGCATTTCCAGGGTGTAGATTATAAGATAGAACCACCTAAGAATTCAGATTAAACGAATGATACATCGATACTGAAATGATAATTCCAAAATATTAATCGTGATTTGAGGAATGCTCTCTGGGTTTGATCGTAAGCGTAATCTTGACTTGATCGATCCATCTTTGAACGATTTTTGGTCACAGATAGTTGCTCTTTTTCTGTATTTCATTTTTTGGTCTGACTACAAACTGAAATATGGTTTCAAGTATGGCGGACAAAGCTTTAAGGCGTTCTAGATCAGTCCGATACGTATTTTAACCTACTCTCGCTCCTGCTTGCGCACCCGACTCGACTCGTGAAATGAATTTCATTTCACAATATACAGTGAAATAAGTGTCAAACTTACTCGATTGATGGGATCCAGGGTAAGCGGCGGTCCGTGATGAAATGTCTTCTTGAAATAGGATCGCGTCGGGCAGTGGTTTTCGGCAAGGTTAAGGTAATGCAGTTAAGCAATATTGTGGATATAACGATGACTTCAAAGAGCGGATGGGTTGACATGAATACAGCAGTTCGACGAACAAAACTGCACGGTCCGAAAAGGAAAAGTGAACTCCTGCACGAGAATCGGAACACGATGTTTCGGCCAAACTTTTTCACAATGGCACAGAAGGTCTATAAAATTTGTAAATGCGGGATTGAACAGAAAATTAGTAAAGTATGAAGTATGTATCAATTAAGTCAGCTTTAAAGAGTTTCCCAGTTCAGCACATACGTCATCATAACAAAAGCTATCGATTTCCTCCAAAGGTTGTCCGAATAGAGCAATAGAACCGTAGAGCTTTCGCGCTATTCGTTCTCTTCTATCAGCATCCAATTCTGTTTGGCAAGAAATTTTAAAATTTAATTATTCTATTATTCCTCAGAGCCGCACGCTCTTTTCTAAGGAACTGGGCTTGAAATGCCTTGCGTGAACGTCGCAAGAGCAAAGCAATTGTTTTGATCGTTACTTACTGGAACCCTTCATTTTGATTCATAAATGTTGCCTGTTTGGACCTCATGGATTACGCGTTGCCTTCGATGGTGTAGCAGTACAATTATTCGGTGTATTCTGATAGTATACATAAGTATGCACTGATATCCGAATTCCGTCAATTAACATACTACGTGATCTTCGTATACGTTATTTTCCTGAGATCTAAGTGAATAGTAAAGTATTTAATAGAAATCAGTAGTGATTTTTGGGTACTTACTGTCTTTTTTCGCAAATTAAGTCTTCTTGTTTGTTAAAATTTATATTTACAGCTCCGTCTATACACAGTTGTCATGCGGATTTCCAATGTAGATCCAGTGTTCTGATCTGAGTGTGCCGGACCAACCTACCGTCACCTTGGGTGCGCGTTAAAACATATCCATGATCAACAAAATATGACGAATAGAAACGGAGGTCAGTAGAGCCTATAGGTACAGATTAAGTATATAGTATCCAGCCGTTGCTCTTGTGCTAATGAAACGACGGATTTATGAGTTATTGGTCCGTCATCCGTCGCGTTCCGGGATGTTTATTTCTTCAAAAATGCATTTAGGATTTAGGAATTTATAAATCACTAGCCTGCGTGGCCATGGCAACCATGGCCCGTCGCGTTGTCGCCCTGTAGTTGTTTACTGTTTGTTTACTTTT
>JAQFYT010000313.1:0-28237 GCA_034694925.1 Ceratophysella denticulata
TCTGCACAACGAAAAAAAAATGTGGGTTGAGAGATAGGAGCGATCCGAGCGCTCGCAGCGGTGGTCTCCACCTCCATGTCACCCAGGTATATGTATGCCCTTCATTGTCGCCACCACCGCTCCACTCCAATTCTAATTAAATTTTTGAGTAATTTTTTTTCACAACGGTACAGTTGACTCCCATTGGGATTGCCAGTTATTCTATTAGTCCACTCGGGCGAACAAACTGGAATCCGGATGTAGTAAATCTAAAGGAATTGTGTCATTTTATTTTTGTTCAATTTTTTGTACTACATATATGTAATAACCGGATTTCCACAATCAATCGGAGCTATTTAACACATTATCGCATGACCGCGGTCAAGGTTGGTCAACGGAAAAAGCGAAGAAGCTTCGTTTGACCGAGTTATAATAGCCTTCTTGGCTTGACCGCGGTATTATGAAGTCAGTTTACTATAGCCGAATTTTAATGTTATGTATACTACAACCAGTGTTACTAATTATTGGGAATTTCGAAGGCGGGTTCGAGCCTTTTTCAAATTCCAACGGCTCACAAACAAATGCCGCTATTATGCTATCCACATCCACACGCTTTCAGCTTTTGACTTTCTTTTCATTTTTTATTGAACTATTTGAATAAAGTTTACTTACAACTTACTGCTCATATTACATTAACTAACTAATTAACTAATTACGTTACCTATTCATTACAAGTATACTAAAAGTGTGAATTGTGAACTGAAGCGAGGGCTTGCGTGCGATCAAATCAAAATCAAGATTACAATAATTGTTCGAGGTTCCACATTCAACATTTAGAGTGTAGATCAAAATACACCGTCAACCGTCAATCGTACCGTCCATTCCCATTGTCAATTGTGATGTATTACCTATGACCTATGACCTACTGTATATTCGATATATGAAGTGAGTACCAGCCTATTTTCTTTATTACTACTACATACTATTATTATTCGACATACGATGAAATAATTTGTAAGTTGTAAGTGGCTTCCGGTCCCGATGTAGCTTGTAGCTGTCTTCATTCGATTAACCATTAATCATTTTCTTACCGGTTGCCGGTTTCGTACCCGACACCCGAAAAATGGAAGTCCGACTCAGTATAGTCAGTGCACAGTGCTGGATGTCAAACGTAGCATATACGTCTGTTATCAGCCTGTTCCAGCAATTAAGTCCGACTCAGACAGCGGACAGTGCTAGACCGCTAGACGTAACGTTAAACGTAGCATATACGTCTGTTATCAGCCTGTTCCAGCAATTAAGTCCGACTCAGACATCAGACAGCGGACAGTGCTAGACCGCTAGACGTAACGTAACGTTAAACGTAGCATATACGTCTGTTATCAGCCTGTTCCAGCAATTAAGTCCGACTCAGACAGTGCTAGACGTAACGTCAAACGTAACGTAGCATATACGTCTGTTATCAGACTGTTCCAGCAAAGTCCGACTCAGACAGCGGACAGTGCTAGACCGCTAGACGTAACATTAAACGTAGCATATACGTCTGTTATCAGACTGTTCCAGCAGCATATGCTAAAAAATAGGATACCCCATCTAACTCCGAACTTTGTAATATTTCTTGTAGTAAAAAATGAAGTCCCAACCAGCCCCTGACGCACGGAACATCAACGGTGGTCGGATCACCCGAAGTGGAACCTCCGCCATGGTCATTAGAGGCCCATCACCGCCCAAGAAAGAAGTCCAAAGAGCTCCTCCTGTCAAAACCAAGAAGGGGAAAGGGAAACGTGGGGCTGGAAAATTCAAAATGGCGTACACTAATCGGAAAGCCACAAGAATACTCTCTGAATCCGGGAACAATGAATTGTCTAAAGATGAATTGTCCTACTTGACGGAGGAAGAAAAACTTCTACTCAGCTCATGGGGACTGCCCCGCAGTGTTCTAGATGTGAGTTTATTTTATAACCCAAACCCGACAAACAATATGTAAGTAAGTACTTTTGCATCTTCATAAATACAACCTGCATTTACTCTTCTGTATAGAAATATCGTGCCAAGGGCATCACATCCCTCTTTCCATGGCAGTTGGATTGTTTAGCAAATGAGAAGGTTTTGGAGGGATGTAATCTTCTGTACTCGGCGCCTACGTCGGCAGGTAATTTGGTTAGTTGCGTACACGTGTTGTCCTTTCTTAAAACAGCGTTTTTTTTTCTAGGAAAAACAATGGTAGCTGAGATCTTGATGATCAAGCGCGTGTTAGAGTTGGGAAAGAAGGCGATGATGATTTTGCCATTCGTATCTGTCACTCGAGAAAAGATGTACAGTCTACAAGAACTATTCGGTGATGCTGGAGTGCGAGTTGAGGGATTTATGGGTAACCACAACCCGCCTGGTGGTTTTCAACAAGTTGACATTGCCATTTGTACCATTGAGAGGGCCAATAGTATAATTAATCGGTAATATAACGCTTCGATTATTGCAGCCAATGTCCACGAATAAATCTGCTTATAGACGCATTTTTTTGGTCGTTTTTGTTCTAGAATGTTAGAAGAAGGAACCTTGGCACAGTTAGGTACTATAGTCGTGGACGAATTGCACCTAATTGGAGATCCGAACCGGGGTTATTTACTCGAACTACTACTCACTAAGATACGATATATGACATCACAGAGCTTCACCGCCAACGGCGGCCCCAATACAAATGAAGAAAATGCAAATTCGGACGTGGAGAACAACAGCAGTACTCCTGCAGTACCAAAGCTCCAAATCCAGGTAAGACTCAATGTCCTGCACCTGCATCAATAAGGGAAATATACTGTCTTGCTGCACTGAGAAAATCGAATCTGCACTGAGAAAGGCGGGAATGTAAATATTAGCTCATTTATATGTTAATTTTGTTTGCAGATAGTTGGAATGTCAGCTACGCTTCCGAATTTAGATCTCCTCGCAAATTGGCTTCAAGCAGAATTAGTAATTTCAGACTACCGCCCTGTTCCCCTCGTGGAGAGAATCCTGATTGGTGATAGTTTCTATGACCGGGACTTGAATCTAATTCGCCCTGTCGTGACTGACATGATTCCTTTCCAAATCGCGGTAAAATACATTCTACAATTACATCTGTATGGCCCGCATAATAGACAAATGAAATTCACATATTTGCATTTCACAGAATGATCCGGATAATATAGTCTACTTGTGCCTGGAGACGGTGCTCGGAGGACACTCAATCCTAGTATTCTGTCCCACCAAAGCCATGTGTGAGAGTGTCGCTCAGCAAATCTCTAGAGCATTTTACCAGATCGGACATAATTACACGGTCACGAGCACGCCGGAAGTTTCATTGGCTTTACGAGAGCAGTTGGATGGTAATAGACTTAAAGATGTACTCAAGCAACTGGAACAGTGCCCTGCTGGAAAGGATGACAATTTGTACCAAGCCGTGTGTTTCGCAGTGGCCTTCCATCATGCCGGTACAACCAGATACGATAATGCCTTTTCAATCATTAAAAATTATATTTTGACGAAATGAAATTATTTTTTCAGGTCTCACTTTTGATGAGCGTGATATTGTAGAGTCAGCATTCAAGCGAGGAATAGTTCGGGTAATTGTTGCAACTTCCACATTGTCGGCTGGCGTTAATTTGCCTGCTCGGCGAGTTCTGATTAAGCCCCCAGACTACGGTAATAATCTCGATGTCCTCACATACCATCAAATGTCCGGGCGAGCTGGGAGAAAGGGCGTGGACACGGAAGGTAAGCCGTTAGCGTTTCATATTTGCCTACGTATTAGCAATTCAGTTACCTAATCCAACCTGTTTCTTTATTTCAGGTGAGAGTGTTCTGATCTGCAATGGTGCTACACGACAAAAGTCAGTTAATCTCATCCAATCGGCTCTGCAACCCGTGTCAAGTGCTTTGTTGGGTGATCGGGGCGAGCTGACGTCTTCCATGAAACGGGCGCTCTTGGAAGTTATAGCCAGTAAGTTGAAAGTTGAAACTTGAATTTTTGAATGTTTAGCACAACCTGATACCCAATTTTTAATTGTTTGTTTGTGACATGAAATCCTTTTAAGGTGGGGTAGCGTCGACGCCTGCTCAAGTGAATACTTACGCTCAGTCCACGCTTCTTTCTCTAACAATAGAAATTGGCCTTCAATTCTACGAAAGAACACGTAAGCTATTTTATCTTATCGCTAAATAGCTTTCGTTATATGTTTCTAATAAACTTGATATGCATATTTAGCTACGCCGTCCCAAGAAGCCGCACATCTGAGCATAGTAGAGTGCTTACAATTTTTGGAGAAGAATGATTTTATTCGACTCAAAGTTTATGAGACTGAGGGTCGAGAGAATGAATACATGCCAACTCAACTGGGCTCAGCCTGCCTCGCCTCTTCCCTCCCACCGGATGAGGGCATTATTGTTTTCAAGGAACTCGAGAAGGCTCGACGATGCTTTGTTCTCGAAAATGAACTTCATATCATTTATCAGGTAGGATTAAAATTTTTGGGTTGGTCTATAGCTATATAGTCATGGCTTCGTCTGATTAGATTACGGTAAAGGGTTAAATTGACTTCGAAGGCGCAAAACTGAATATTTCGGGGTTTCTTTCATAAGTTGCCCACAGCATTTGCTTGAAAACGAGAAGTAAGGCGCTAGCTTGTTCTAGTTCTGGTTCTGTCACTCTCGGGTCAATGTAGGCCATAATTGTCTAGGAAATATTAAGCATGTTACACATAAGTATATCTGTTACAATTGACGCCACTTACTCCTAATTCAGGTCACACCGATTTATGTTGCGGATCAATGGGGCACTTCCTTGGACTGGCATCAATATTTCAAACTCTGGGAAAATCTGTCACCAGATCAGCAGAAGGTTGGGGAACTCGTGGGTGTTCAGGAAGGGTTCATTATCAAGGCTTGGCAAGGAATGGTATCCTCCAAGAGTCCTAAACAGGTTCGTCAATCTCAATCGGAATACAGCATGGTACACATGAAATAACTAAATGGGAGAGTACAGCAAGTGTTTTTATGAATGCAGTTTGAGATGTTCACAGTTCACACTCGGTTCTACACCGCTCTAGCCCTCAGTGACCTTGTCAACGAAATGCCAATTGGAGCAGTTTGCGACAAATACAACGTGAACAAGGGTGTTGTTCAGAATCTGCAACAGGCCGCTGCAACATTTGCCGGTAATTCAAGTTTTCATGAACCCAAAGTTAGTGCCGGAATTTGTTAAAACATACGTATTTCGTTTTTCAGGCCAGGTCACAGCCTTCTGTAATCGCCTGGGTTGGTCTAATCTGGAACTGTTACTGAGTCAATTTCAAGATCGGCTTGAATTTGGGGTTCAACGGGAGCTGGTTGACCTAGTCAGACTACCGCTACTGAATGGACAGAGGGCCCGTATTCTCTATGATGCCGGAATCAAGTGCATTTCCGCTTTGGCCATTTCGGAACCAGCCCAAATCGAGCATATCCTACATAAAGCCAGTTCTTTCAGCAGGTTAGCCCTAACTTGTTGAATTGTACACCTATTATTCTCTTCTGTTAATATTAATTAGTAATTTGTGGGTTGTTTGCATTTATCAGCGCTGTCCACGGCGGACAGCAGGCCAAGAGTATATGGGTCCTTGGCAAGAAGGAGGGTATGAGTGAGACTGAAGCAGCTGCAATGATCGTGGCTGATGCTCGAGAGTTTCTGAAGGTCAGCCCTCCACGTGCTTACAAATACAAAAATTTCATCCGCTTCCCTTCCACAAGGGCCATTCGCTAGATTTCGTTTCTGCTGTCACCTTCTAACACTACTAACCACTATCTACCTCGCTTCACTTATGCGTTCATTCAAATTTTAATGCCGTCAACTTAAATGTCCCAAGTTAAACAAGTTTTGCCCTAAACTTTTTGACAAGTTTTGTCCTATAAAACAACGTTTTCATCTGTATTCAGCTTTTTAAACTTAACCTAACCTGAATACACGTAATCTAACCTTAGTCCTGACCTTTTTTGGCATAAATCACGTAACTAATTTCCTTAAAATCAATGAACGACCTGAAATACTGATATTGGTTTAGGGCAAAACTTGTTTAAATTCGGGCGTAAAAATATTGATCCAAATCTTAATAACGATAGAGTTATTATTTATTTATATTATGTTTAATTCTAATTACTCCATATTCCAGGTGTCAATTGATGCTTTATATTTCAACGTTTAATTCACTTCGTTCAAGTTCTCTATATTTCCTGTTACATTGTTTTTCGTTAACTGTGATTATTTATCATCCCGTTTATTATCCGTTTTCCAAACGAATCAATTCTTCTGTTTAAATTAAAACTCAACCCAATGTATATATTTTTATTCCATTTTCAAAAAGTTGATCTCAATAAATCCGCACTGCGTATTGTGCGATTACGTGTTTATCATTAAACGGTAGTTACTCGAAAGATTATTTGGATACCAATATCTCAACTCAGGTGGCCTACCGCGTTTTTGAGAACCGTATAACTCTGGGTTGTTAGCTAGGTTCCTAATAATTGGATAAGACTAAGTAATCCTACTTAACCTAACCTGACTTTCTGGGTCTGGCTGGAACCTAACCTAACCAGAGTTATACGGTTCTCAAAACGCAGTGGATCATTTGACACAAGGTAATGGTACCGACAATTGCTAAGCATATCTGATTTTCATGCATGTTCTTGTCGTGATGGATATTGCTGGTAGGCCTTGTTCTTTCTGCTTTCGAAACAAGATTTTAAATTGCGGATATTTAGAATAATTTTTTCAAATACTTTTCCTACTTTTTAGATTGAACTAGGCCTACCAGACAATATTCAATTCACGAAACTCAAAACACTGGAAACGGGGCACGAGGAAGGTATCCATGAAGAAGTTGAGGATACTGGGCAGGGAGATAACAGGGCCGACTCGGAGAAAGAGAATATTGCCCTAAGTTTTAGCCAAAATAAGGAATCAGCAGAGTCAAAGGTTCGGAATTCATCACCAGGTATGGATGTGGACTCAAGTTCAATGTCAGTACTCCGTCTTTCGACAAGTGACACTGACACTCATCATGGTCCACGGAATAATCCGGGTTACTCCATCTTCGACATCACAAATTCCGATGACGCCTTCGACGATACCTTTCCCAGCATCGATGACCGTGACCTCCAGGCAGCCCAGGGTGAGAGTGAGCGAATACCGGCCTCGAACTCGATTAATGCAGAGAATTCCGTGAATATTCAGCGTATGTTAGACCGATCTGGCCGACACAATAATTCTTCTATTATCACTAACGGAATGAACGGAAACCCGAGCACGGAGATTCCTAACCCCTCCGATTCCCCGCTCATCATGAACGGAAAAGTTTTAAAAGCCAGTACCCCTGTCGCAGCACAAAACCAACACCAAGGTCAGGCTCAAGTCGAGGTTGAGGATGACTTTGATTTCGAGCGAGAGTTCCTTGAGAGTAAATTTGAGACCTCGAATGTGAATGTGACTGAGGAGCCGAACGACGTGATGATGGAATCCATGACAAGTTTCATGGAAGTGTCTCTCATAATTTCGGATGATGGAAAGAGTCCGAAAAAACGGCATTCAGAGCCATATAAATTGAGTGAGTCTATTTTAGCTGCTGCAGTGGCCATGGCCGGTGATTCTGACGGTAGTTTTTCCAATGATGTTGTCGGAAGTAAAAGCATTTTCGATGATAGTCCAGGCGACTCATCTGACGAGGAAATTCAGTTAAGTCCATTAGAGCAACCAAGTCCTCGTGTTCTGAAAACTCCAACTGTGAACTTGAGTGCTAATGAAGCAGGAGATAAGGTCAGCTCATTTTGTGACCCAAAATCCAAGCAGGTTTTCAAATCCGTACAATTTCAAGGTAGAATGATCCATGTCCGAACTGTCGAAGCACCACAATTCATTCCACATGAATTTTTTACTGGGACCAGCCAAATTGGAGTCGGTGTATTGCTCTGCTCACCCCAAAGATCAAATTCCATGTCAAAGGCTGGAATTGGGTCAAAAATTCTAAGAAAAAGTGGAGCAGTTACCCCAGTCACGGCTCGAGCTCCAGAAGTGGAGAAGGACCACGCAGTGGCTCTTTTTACGGACACTTCAGATACTATTTGGGTTTTTCAATGGAGAAGCGAATCTGCTCGCGGGCGCCATTTTCTGAGCAATCAATCCAAAGTGGCTGAACTTTTTCAACGAATTAAAGATTCGGGTAAAGCTATGATTATGCTGGATGCGAAAGAAAAGCTCAAGAGATTGCTCAAATACTGCGGAGATCACTTGACTTTGAACCATTTCCCTGCTGAGAATCAGATTTGGGATCCAAAGATTGCAGAATGGTTACTCAACTTTGATGAAGAGCACCACATTTCACTGGAAACACTGCTCCAAGCTTATTTCGAAGATGAGTCGATACCGTTGAAGCGGATTGGCTGGAGCCAAGAAATCCAGGAGTCCTTCTGGACTGTGAAGCTTATGGCTGTTCTCAAAGGGAAGCTCACGGGGTCACAGCTCTGGGAGCATTTTGCGGGTATGTCGGTTAATAGTCCGAAAGGTGTTCGTTTCATGATTTATGGTAACGGCGTTCTTATATAGATATCGAAATGCCGTCAATTCGTCCGCTTATGCTCATGGAAATTAACGGTTTTGGACTCAACTCTGTGGAGCTGGATAAACTCAAGAAGGTATTGGATTCGAAAGCAGCTCTACTCGAACTTCGTGCATACCAACTTGCCGGACGTCAGTTCAACTTGTCATCACCGAAAGATATCCGACAGGTAATTCAGAAGCATGATCGCTAATCGCACTTCAACCTATGTGTGATCTATGTACAGGGTGACACAAAATGTTTACTCAAACATTTCGTGTCACCCAGAACCATACCATAGCAGACCGTGTATTCCTAGATCCTGTTCCGTGAAATTGGACTAACCCAACCTCCCAGAACCAGAGGCACTGGAAAAGATGTTCTATCCCGAATCGACCATGAATTACCGAAAGTGATTATGGAGTGGAGAAAAGTCACAAGTGCCCTGACCAAAGTCGTGATACCATTTCAACAAGATCGAAACTTGGGAACTGGCCGAGTTCACGGAGTCTATTCCCATTTTACGGTTACGGGGCGGGTCATCCTATCCGAACCGAGTCTGCAGTGTATTCCGCGGGACTTTGACCTCCAGCTTTCATACAACGCGGCACAAATTGAAGAAATCCGTCATAATTGCCGCATCAAGTTTGGAGATAAGCTAGTTTCACTCTTTTTCAAGCTTGAGAACGGCTTGAAGGACGGAGCAGGAGAACTGGCAAAAAGTGTATCCATGAGAAATGCCTTTGTTCCTTGTTCCGAGCAATTTACGCTCGTGTCAGCCGACTACTGTCAACTCGAGCTGAGGATACTGGCTCATCTTTGCGAGGATGTAAATCTTCGTCGAGCTTTAAATCGGTCTGGAGATGTTTTCAAAACTATGGCGTCTCAGTGGAAGAATATTCCGGAATCAAAAGTCACGGACGAAATAAGGCAAGATACCAAAGCCGTGACTTACGGAATTATCTACGGAATGGGACCCAAGACGCTATCGGAACACATGGAAATAGACGAAATGGAAGCTTCAAGTTTAATTACTCAATTCATGCGAACATATCCCGGTATACGTTCCTTCATTGATAAAACCGTCAAATTCTGCAAGGAGCATGGGTACATAGAAACCATGTCGGGGCGGCGAAGGTTCTTGGGTCATATCAACAGTCGGAGCCCTGGTGAAAGAGGTATAGGAACCAGTTACTGAATTAAGTAGAGTTTACTGGTATGACCCTTAATTGTTGAGCTTATGGAACATTTTGTATTTTTTAGCTCAAGCCGAGCGTCAAGCCATAAATTCGAGAATACAAGGCTCAGCTTCGGATTTGGTGAAAACAGCCATGACAAAAATTCAAGCTCGACTTTCCTTCCTGTACCCAGCATCAGTACATCCAGTAGATTGGAAGGTAACCAAAAACTCGTCCCAACCACTGGCCAAGCACGGTGCAGAATCCGTGTATTTCCCAATCCTGAATCTCCATGATGAGCTCATTTACGAAGTACGAAAAAAAGATGTTCCGGATATTGCTCGTGAAATTAAAGTTCAAATGGAGTCAAGTCTCAGGCTCAAGGTTAGCCTTCCAGTTGTTCTGAAATCGGGACAGACCTGGAGCTCACTCAAACCCTATGTTTTTCCATCTTTTGGAAGACAGAACTATTAATCAGTACCTACCGTTTTAGCCAGCTGTGATACCTCTTTTTACGCTCTTCCGTCGTCCAAAATGAACGGTTCGGAAATGCATATTTTATACTTACTTTTTCTATACGCCAATTATGTAATTAACCACAACGTTTTTATGTGCTTCTCAATTGTGAAACAACTATTGTGTCTGTGTATCATGAATCATGATTATTCTTTAATGTGAAATAAAACTTTTAACCGCTTTCAATTTCAACTTAAAAATATCTATCGCTTTCTCCATTCCGTGAAAAAGTGGCCAGAAAAAGTTATAAAAAAATCATTACTTCATTTAAGGTTGTACCTATCAGCCCAATGCTATGTAATGGAAACACCACATCAACTGGTTACACGCCTAACTTCCGTCATGTTCGCTCTTGTGAGTTGAATTTCAAAACGAAGCAATTTTAGGCACATTTCTGGACGAAAATTAAGCATATTCACGTTAACCAATGATAGTTTTAATTTAAATAAGTGCCCTTGATTCTGTATGCTTTTAGGTTTCCAATGAGCTATTGTCGTGCTAATAAGAGTGAACATGACGGAAGTAAGGTGTATAGTTAACCAGTTGATGTGGTTGTCTCCATTAGCCAGCATTGGGCTAAAAGACTAACCTTAAGGTTTGGTTAATTTCAAAGAACTCGTGATAGGAAGATTAAAGTTAACCAACCGTATCCTTATATAACCTAACCTAACAATGGTATGGAGTCTCGAAATCCAAGGAAATTATCAATGGATTGGCCACTTCTTCCGACAATCATTTTACGGATATCTTTACGAGGTTTCAAGTTCCTGACCTCGTAACACGATAGATATCTATCCCCGCATCTCCCCATTGTTGTACATATTCTCTGGATTCACACGTTTCGGTGGATATGGAAAACCCACTTTATGGGAATTAGCAGTATATCTACAAGTATCTATCATCAATCATCAACATGCATGCATACATACAAACATACACATGCAGTTTATCCACCATTTCAACTATCCTAATGTGCTGCTTGCTGCTTCATCATATCACGTCATATTCAATATTAACAGTCTACACCATGTAAAATTAGGTACCTACCAATATTTAACCTCAACTTATCGGTCAATTACTATTAACGACCAGAGAATTATTCTGGAAACCTGATATTTCCCATTTTCCAAGGGAAAATCCTGAAATAAAAACCTGATTTTATTCACATGAGCTTTGAGCTTATTGACTCGTAAATTCCGTAAAAACAGGTAAAACTCAATATGAGATGATATCACGCTATCAAACCAGAATCCAGCATCAGGCAATTAGAAATACAACAGCGTCGTGACTCGTATCTATCGAATTCTGCCTTGAAATTCTCGCGTGATTAAATACTTTGATGAGCTGATAAATTAGTATCAACAAAATAATGTGTAGCATTTATTGAACTTTTCCGTACAAATACATTTAGGTAATAGTGGCGTAGTTAATACTTTAAATAAATTAGCTATAGGGTTCTGCTGTACGACAACCCAGTGTGTGCGTAAAATATGGATTAGTCACTATTGAATCAGTTTATTTAGTCAGTTTGTGAAAGTACTGCTAGGGTCTTTTATATCGATGCCGGAGTCGAAATGAAGGCTATGGAACTCGGATGAAAGTACTTTCTCTCGATCACCCTCGCACTCTAATTCCATACGTGCAAAAGTCATTTTCAAGAGTCGTTCCCATTCTTCGGTTCTGCCGTTCAGTAATTTCAGGATCTGTTAAAATGAGGCAAGTTTTTAAGTCAAAAGATTCATAAAACCATAAACCTGGCTGGTAAAGTCAGAATTTGACCCTTGAACATGAACCTACCTCTGCACTGACGGCGAGGTCAAATACCGTTAACCCATGACCCGCTTCCACTTCCCCCTCCTCACAGTCTTTTCCAATGTAATTTTCGATAAAAGGATCCGCCCCAAAGTAAAGTAACAGCGCTACCAGCGCCGGACTAGGAGTCTCCGCGCTCACGGCACAGTGTAACGGAGTGTCTCCGCGATAGTTTTGCACGTTCACGACTTCTGATTCTTCAGCCTGAACCAAACAAAAAATGTTTATCGGTCTAAATTCGCTGAAGGTATTTTAATTAAGCAGTTCAGACTGTTTGTGTATATCCTTACAGCTTTGAGTATGAGCAGTGCGGAGCTAAAGCTTCCTTTTTCAACGGCCATATGAAGTGCAGTTCGGCCATAGGTTCCTTCTTGGCATCCCGCATTCGCCTTGGCATTGCACAGCAGCTCTATGCATTCCAGTGACCCTTCGCTCACGGCCAAATGCAGTGGGGTCATACCTGAGTACACAGATATTAACATTATAGCTTACGCTTCGCATCAATCTCAGGCATTTTTGGGGATAGAAATGCTTACTGTTATAATTGAACCGGTTGATAACATCGGAAGCTCTTGGGCAAGCGAGGAGTCGCTTGAGGCACTCTATGCTCCTGGCCTTGACTGCCAAATGCAACGGTGTGTCACCGTCGAAGGTGGGCACGGTGAGGTCCGCACCGTGGCGAAGAAGCTGTTCCACGAAATCTTCGCTATTGGCCACCACGGCCACGGAAAGCGGGGTGAGGCTCTGGAGATTCGGCTCATTAATAATACTGCGGATATCCGTGGAGGAACTGATGGTATTCAGAATACGTGTGAACGGTTCTCGCTGCTGATTCAAAATGGCAGTGTGGAGGGCACTGAAAACAAAAATTAACAGTATTATAAAACCAATCTCCAATATTAAAAATTAATCTGAATTTCGTTAACACTTACTTGTCTCCATTCTCGTTGACTAGACAGAGTAAATGCCGGAGTTTCTGCAGCACAAAATTAAAGTCGGACGTCTCGGCCCATGTATGAAGACTTTCACCCACGCTTAGGGCCACATTGAGGGCGAGGGACTTACTCAACTTTTCTCGATTAGCTTGGGCGGAGGCGTTGAGGGCAGCTAGGTCACAGGGAAACATGACGTCGCGTCCTTGGCGAGAGCAGCCACCGTTCCCGGTACTTTCACCATGGCCGCCAGTTGGTATATTTGTGGGGCTGGTGCTGGGTAGTATTGGGGTCACGCTTCGGGGTTGAAAAACTGAAGGGTCGCTGCTGGGTGCAAGGCCCACTGGTTCATTCGGGGATTTCTGTCGTCTCGGCATTTTTCGTACTATAAAATAAATTAAAAAATTAATGAATCACTGTTTTCAAGAATATCGTGTTTTTGCAAAATTTGGCTTGTAATTGTAAATTCACTCACTTCTATCAATTGGTTTATATTTGAAAGGAATAGGTTGACTCGTGGCTCCGTCCGCAGGGCGCTCTAGTTGGAGCCAAACTTGGACTTCCGTTTCAATGTCGGCCGAGCGGTAGGCTGGTGTTCTGTGAACGGAATAAAAAGAACCACAACCACTGAAAATTCACATTTCACCAGGATTTATTCGAGAGAGGAAGTATCGGCCTTGCTCCCATTACTGGAGAACCAGGATTACTCAATTTCCCTACCACTGACTTGACTCCCAGGCAGGGGAATTACCCAGCAATAGAAATAATGCCGACGAGCAAACAAAAAAACCTACAACAGAACTAGGTTGGTATGTTTGTATTATTAGGAACACTTAACTTCAATTTGTAATTCCCAACACGGCAATAATAGGGCAATCGGGGCTTTTGCCTAATAGCTATTTGCTAAATCCATAGTAGAGTAGGGGTGTACTGTTGTGTACAGGTACACCAAGAAATCTATATTGTATGCAAGCACATGTACAAAGGTTAACGTAAAAGTTAAATTGCGTCAAAATTTCCATATGCCACTGCCACATTAACTCGTTCCTTATCAATTCCAGTATCTTGTGGCGGCTGCTGTTACTTAACTGTGTAATATTATTATTGAGGTTGAGTGATACATAATCGGCGTCGTGTGCTCGTGAATTATGCTGTATTACATGTTACGGCTATTGTTGAATCCATTATCATAAATATTTGCAGTATTTTCTTGGATTGAATTATTGCACTTGCATGCCAGTAGCATATAGAACTTCTTTATAATATTTTTCCCCTTGTTAAGGTATGTTAAAGGCAAAGAAAATGTGATTTTTGGCCGAGAGGTAGCGTGGTAAGAGATCCTTCCAGATTTGCTCGCGTTCGCGTCGTGGTTAAAATTAGCCGTGTTTCTAAACTAATTGAAACATATTACAGCACTTTAGAAAGCTAATCGCTGTTCTTACAAATCAATGCAGCCGTATTTTGAATTTTCCTAACTTTTTTAAGTTTCATGGTCGGCCATCTTGTTTTCATAAGATTTTAAAATGCATACATAAATTGCGATTTCCAAAGTTCTAAAAGTTCAGAGTCAGATTTGAAGATTTAACTTCAGCTTAATAATATGGCCTTATGTGCATCGATATATCAACGCTGCTGTACATAATTGTCGCTGGAAATGACGACTACCCCTACTAAAAGCCTCCGATTACAGTTAATTAGATTTCTAATTATTGGGATTTCCGTTATTGCGTACCTGCTACCTGTTACCTGCGTACCTGTCCTATAGTATATGTCTGAGCAATGAACAGATCAGAAGCGGTATCTGAGCTATGATGTCATCTTTCGTTTACTTTTACTATAGTTCACGTTAAGTGTTCTACATACACTGCGCAGTAGGCTAATTACTGCAGAATACGGTAATTTCTAATTTGTAATAATTGTTATAGTTTTTCAACCGGTAATCGGTACATAACATAGGGAATGTTAAATGTTTACATTTTAAAGAATTGATTGGCTATTGATTGCTGATCAAAATGACGCTTATTAAAAATTGAAACTTTCCAAATTAATAGCTACATAGTTATATGCGTAGCTATCGGGTGTCGGGTTAATAGATTAACCATATTCGTATCACCTGCCTCGGATTATCTGAGCATTTAACCATTTGATCTCACGGAAGTGTCAGGATTCCCTGAATTTTAGAGGGATTTCCACCTTTACTGATTTGAAGAGTGAAATGGCGTAATATATTCAGGAATTGTAACCCTGATATTTGGTACTAATGCAATAATGCTAATTAGTAATGGAATGATAGGCTATGGCTGGGCTTGGGTAAAACCGGGATTTTGCAATTCGGTCATCTACTACGTATCTTCTATAATGTTAAATGTCTGATAACCAAAACTCACTTGAAAACAATTGCGTACTGATGATGGACGTCCAATTTACTGAATTGCCCATAAGCCTTCCAAATCTCGACCCCCTTCTCGTTCTCCAGGAAAAATTTGACTTGGATATTGTCTGTGGAATTAACCGGAATTAAATTAACACGCACACAAACACAGCACCAGAATGACAATGTCCACGTTCACTGGTCAAATGCGGACTACTGTGTATACACTTACGCTTGTCCACTTTTTCGACCAGGAGAAAGACCTCCTCGTCCCCCGTACACACGCTCGTATGCTTGTCAATCCTCACGATCCTCAGCTCACTCGTCTGTGTACTCTCTGCACGGACCACAAACAAAACCACAATAAGTACTGCTGGCTGCTGGTACAATATAGAATTATCCAAACTCAAGTAGGTACTGATGGGATGTAAAAAAAAAATAAGTCCAAGTCCACTATTGACTATGTACTTGAACTCTATTCCTGCCTCCTTGTCGGAAAATACACAACTTTCCCGACAGTAAAAATTAGGATTTCCAATTTGAGAACTCAACTCTACTCTCCATCCGCTGCTCGTTAATCAACAAAAACTTACGGTGGCTATTAGACTCATGAAGGAAACCCCGAGGAAATCTATTGTTAATCTTATGGCTTAAGCTGTTTGTATGCAGTAGTAGCATGCAAATGAAGAAGCGTCAGTCGGCTGAGCCAGAAAGTAAGGTAATGCTGCAGAATTCAGTGTACAGGTAGATCATAAAAAGGTGGATTGGATTTTCCGTAGGCATAAGCCATAGGCGGCAGAGGGGTGGATGTGGATATGAATCTGACTTGGTGCTTGGTACGCTAGTTTATCATGCCTAATCTACGGCTGGGAGTAACTCGCAAAGCGGAAAACCCAAGCCGTAATAATTCCCTAATTCACAATTCAGCCTCGAAAACGGCTTCTCACTTTGAATTCCCAAATGGACCCCAAAAAACCTACGCCAAATACCATTGCCAGTAGCCAAAACGACCAGCAGATCTGCCCGATACATGGCATACATTATCTGTGCAATAATGCAGGTTTTTTTTGGGAATATCTATACATGTAAATGGTCTGGGTTATTGGGATTAACGTGTCGTGATTCGCGATTCCGTGGACTGATCTTTGATCTTCTCGGCAATGAAGAACATGTTCCCCTGTCAGTTAATGTCTGTTATTATGTGCCCAGGATGTTGGTTACATCAAAGTACATATATGTATGTATGTACATGTACACGGCATACAATCCATGAACAATGTTCAATGTACCTGTAAGCCATATGTCATTGAGAACAAAGTAGATAGGGTGGGTCGTGAGATACGTGGGATGAACGACGGCCGGATTGGATTTCAATTTCGGGAATTTTTTATTCTACAGATGTCCTACGGCAATGGAAGTAATACTTAAGTATTACATAAGATAGATACAGAATTCTGGTCGAAATCATCATATGCGGAGAAGGGAAATTGTAGATGACATCTGACGTGATTTGAGCCTTCAAGCCTTCAAGGCTTGTTGTGAAAAATCTTTGTAGTATTTCGTATTTTCCAATCTCAGGAAACTAAAGTACTTGGATTCTGATTCTGGGATCTTTCGTTCACGATTCACGACTTGTATGTATTTCAGCAAGGAATATGTAGTCAAGCGGAAAGCCCCGATTAAAACTCTATCATAGAGGGAATATCCAATTACGCCATTATTGATAAGATAAGATATTACAAGTTTTGCGGTTCGTGCTTTATTCCTTGGTATGTACAAGGTACACATATATAGTACATATGAACCCAAGGCTTTGTAGACGAAAGAATAAGATTATGGGATATTTCAAGTTGAGTTTTGGATTTTTTAAAAAAACCTATCGTATACGCTATGTATAAGAACAAAATACGAAACAAGTGAAGAAAAGCATGAAAATTGGTTTATGATACAAGGCTGGAAATCCGGCAAGCTTTTCTATATTATAGGCATACATAGTATGGAGCATAGGGTCACAGATCGCTCTAAGCTTTCACTTCAGGGTTTTTGGAAGAAAGCGAAAGGGATGGATTTATGGGAAAGTTCCATGAAACATGGAATAAATATTAGAGCCCCCAACAACTTTCTCCTGTTTCGTTTGAGTCCGTCGGGAATACTGGTGGGAAGAAAAGCCTTGGCCTGGGTTACTTACTATTACCTCAGGATATCCCAGGCCAGGCAAGGGCCAAGAAAGGTTCATCTCAAGTTCGACCCGAGATTGAAAACTGGAATTTCGGTACAATACAAGCTCAGCTGGATTCCTGTAGCCTAGCTAGAGCACGTCCGGACTCCGGACTAAGCAAACAATGGAATAAACTATGGGTCGTAAGTTGTAAGCCATAAGGCAATAATGTATGGCTGGGCACGTTTAGTGTACAGTACTTTAGCATAATCAAAGATATTTGAAGCTAG
This sequence comes from Ceratophysella denticulata, assembly GCA_034694925.1. Taxonomy (NCBI): domain Eukaryota; kingdom Metazoa; phylum Arthropoda; class Collembola; order Poduromorpha; family Hypogastruridae; genus Ceratophysella; species Ceratophysella denticulata. Next base: position 17,834 of record JAQFYT010000313.1, read on the forward strand.
TTAGCATCAGAAATAGGTCACTTAACATGTTGCATGTAGATTGACTGGTGTAAATACCAAAATAACACCCGACTTCATGCATAATCTTAATCTATGGCATGTTACACGCAGTTATATAGGTCGTTAAGGTATTTTTGGCGATGACGACTTGGATCTATCAGTAGGAAATAAGTTAGGTTAGACTCGAAAGTGTTAGTTTTGGCGGAAACGAGCACAGCGTGTATACTGATATTTTAAATATCCTGTAACGTATTGATATATTTAAATAAAAGTGAAAACCAAGAAACCGTTTGTAGTTCTACGTATTTTATTCAATTTGAAATGATGGAAACCAAAAAAACGTAGCTTCTGGCCCAATATCTCCAAAAGATTCTAATTCGCCGTAACCAAATAAATACTTGCATAGAACTCCATTATAACTTTTGGTCAATTTTCATACGATATTTTCTATTGAAGTTTTGCAATATTTTGACCGGTTTCCTAGTTGGATCGGTGTTGGTGAGCTAAAAATTCAAGATGCTGTTGCTGTATGTAATCTGCAATGTGTAACGTCCAATTACACGTTAGTTTACGTATTCTATTTATTGTTTGCTCTGTCGCGTCGATTAACCTTGAGTTTAGATCTGACTATGACTGTACACTCTATCTGTACAAGCGCATCGTCCCAATAACGTTTTCTGCAGTAAAAAAAAACCGGCAAAAAATGACCAACGTCTTCCATGTCCCCTTATAATATAATAAAGCCGTGTTTACGTCTGAATAATAATAATAATGGAAGGAAAATCTTATTAATTCGTAATCGTAACAGCTTAAAGCTTGCGTCAATGTCAATATGCGTGATCATTCAATTATGTATGAGTCAGATACAAATACAATCAAAATTCGGTGCGTGTCCGTTCGTCAATGTTGCTGGATGCCATGGAATGTTGAATGTATTGCGTATGTAATCATTACAGTTCAGTGTTCAGTTCAGTCACACTAATTCCGTATTTCCCATAATCATCTTTGACTCATCCCTTTCGGAATCTCATTAAACTATCATGTACTCAAAACCCAGACCAGACTTTGGTTCCAAATAATAATGGGCTGAACGAATAGGTCCAAATCCATTGTATAGTCCTATATACATACCCTGACTCATCCAGTGCAATTTGAAATCAACTATTGCATCACGATTTACCAGACGATATGCTATGATGTGTATCAGCATAAGCAAAACCACCTGATCTTGGATTTCCACGGTTTTTTTATGTGTAATGTATAACAATGGAAAGGAAATGCAATATTAAGTCTTAAGTTCCCATGCTCTAGGCTGGGTATTCACTCACATTTTAAATTTGCATATGTAATACAGAATATTTTATGACTACCACTCCGAAAATGCATAGACGGGATTAAGGTAGGTAGGTACTTAACACACACATAATGCGGAGTTGTAAATTGTAAACGAAAAGCCTTTGATACTTTGATGATAGGGAATCCCCCGTAATCACACAGAACCTCATTTCTAATTCTATATATGTTTGCTTGTAGCTGGAGATGCTGTTTTCACTACGAATACGAATGCCAAACCAACAGCCAACACGAGAAGTACTTGGGTGGTATACTAGGTACGTATTTATATGCAAGTTCAAGTTTCCTTTTGGTGTCTGGTATTTTCCCAAATATTTGTGAATGCCCAGCCACGTTTCACCAGGTTTCCCCCAAATGTTTCGTCGACTTTCGGTCAATCATGAATTTTAAAATAATGTATATTATGTACTGCATGTTTCTGCTTAGTAGGTATGTTGTTCTTCCTCTCTTAAAAATACATATGCGGTTGTACTAATAGGACGACCCGGTTTTGTTCATATTATTGACCATAAATTGGTCATCATTCCTGATAGTGACCATTTCGAGCCTCCGATTTGACAACGAAGCCGGAATATCAGCGATAATCAATTTAGAGCTAAAACTTACTGTTATGTTGAATTGACTGGGAAAGCACGGGTGGAGCGATGAGTTGGTACGACGAATCCGGGCCAGGACCCCGACCGAATGCTTCGAAATACAGTGACACGGCGTTCAGGTTAATTCCCAGTGCTAATTCAGCGATGCGCTCTTCAGAGAGAAATCGGCGTGGATCAGCAGGATGGAGCCTTGCCAGCTTATCGCCCAGTTCTTTCCGTACGCTTTTCTTACCGCAGTAAATGATGTTCAAGCCTTGAAATCTAAAGGGTCATAAATTCATGGTCAACGTAAAGGACACAGATTATGGGTCAGAACATTCAGAATCATGTGGGAACCATACACAGCCGTGTAGTCGTTGTCCGGTCCGACAGTGAGCTGGACCTGTACAGGCGGACTCTGTGACCCTCCCCCACCGCTCGCCTGTCCCAGGGCCATGTCCAGAATGTGCGGGTGCGGAAAGTGCGGTGGCGTGTCCGAGACGAGGGAACATCGGATAATAACCGCACCTCCCAAGTAGTTGTGTAACTATAAGAACGTAATAGAAATTTGTTGGTAATTAATCACGGCATGTCCATTGTTCTCCGTTCTCACCGATACGGCCAGCTCTATCATTGTCAATGCCATTGTTAGAACTAATTAGAGAAGAATATTTGAGTCCATGATTTATGAGTTATTCACAAACTATGCTAATGCCATTTAGTTTTTGCCACCAGGGAATTCCCTGGTGGTCGATGGCCAGATTTGAGAAAATTAGCAGTTGTAACCTCAGCTCTGTTTAGTGCGTTTGGATATGGGGATTGCCAAAGAGGCGAAGCTGAAAGTTGACATTGGAAATTGGGAATGACCATGACTTCTTCCTTGATGGACTTTCCAGAGATGTCAGAAGGGAAGTTGCAAATTGGGAATTATGACTTTCGCATTCCGATGCATTAGCCCTTATGGCGGTATTACTCTGACTGTGACAGTCTACGCAAAGATATGCACAGCGTAGGTTTGTGGGCAATAAGCATAACACATGTATAGTTTTTATCTCATTGTACCCTACCACAGCCCAAGCACGCCTTAACATAATAAAGAAGTGACACGACAATTCACACCCAGATACCAAATTTTACAAGTCTGAAGAGAAATTTGGTGCAATGACCAATACACCAATAATGCTACGGTTACTATTTCCGTATCACCTATGTTAAGGTCAATACCCTCCGTCGATACGCTGAAATCAGATCCAGGAGGTTAGTTTAGGCCACAAATAATCCGAACATGATTTTTCTTTATTCTGGTTAGGTTGGCTTAAATTTCTGCTACATGCCCGTCCTGCATCTGAACTTAAGATTATTGACGTTAACATAAGTGGAACGGTATAACTTTACACCAGTTGCATATTTCAAGTCATAGCGCAGCCCATTACCTGTACCATTAGATTATAACATATTAAACATTTTAAAAATAAATATAACCGGAGGCAAATTTGACTAATAACGGGTTTCTAACTTCCATCCAACCGTTGAACAAAAACACCTTTCAACCTTATATATGTAATTACATAGAAAATTAATTAAATATTTTGTGCCGTAAATTCAATTGGAGGAATTATGTTACAAATTCGACTAACGTTTTCCGAATTGCATGCATGACAAAAACACGGCTGGTAGGTACTGATACAGTAGGTGATCACGTAATCACATAAACTTTCCCTAACCCCACTTCAGATAGACATAAAAATAGTTAGGTTAGGTTAGGAAGAACATTTCCGATCACAAGATCGCCTTGTACACTTAAAGTATCAAACGAATTTTTGTTTTCGGCAAATTCACCTATGAGAACCTAAATCAACGTTATGATCATACTCTGATTCTGATATCGTGTGCTACCCGAGATTGCATACGTTTTTCCTAACATAACCCAATGTATATAATGATATTCGTCTAAGCCTAAGTCTAAAAGCCGCATTAAGATAACCTGGTTTTTTGGTTCTTCCCATGGCATATATATCCATACACTCTGTATCTACCGAAACCGCTAATGAAACCCATTGTTATCCCAATCCAAAATACGGCCAAAAATTGAAGTAGTCAAAATGAGGTTCGTACCAAACATGTTTTTTGTGGGTAAATTTGTCGAATCAACTAGACAAACAGTCTATTTATATGAATCTGAATAATGTACTTTGCCCATCATGGCTCATGGAAGAGAACAATGGATATAAGGAGGAAGTTTGGTGAGACGAGACGACAACGATGAGTGCGTGCTGCATTTGGAGTTGGAAACTTTTTTTTTGTTCTGGGGAATTCCCTGAAGCACATGGATTTAGTCGAAAGTTAAATGTAGACGAGACATTATTGAAGCTCTGTGTAGGCATACAACAAAGCACATTCACATTACACACCAACCAACGTACAGAATACAATGGCATACCTTTATGGGTCTACAAATGAAATTCGACGACGTAGCTACAGGAAATAGAAACTTGGCTTAAAAAGCGAATACCTACTTAATTCCGAATCTCAACACGTCTCGCCCCTAATTGAAATACCTTGCAAGTAAATACATAAAATATGCATTGGGAAAATAACCTCGACTCTATTTTGTAAACTCGTCTCAGAAGTACATTTTTACAGTCCTGAAGTCCTGAACACTTACTTGAATACTTACGATTAGCATACAAGCCCTAATTCAAAGAACAGGATTATCGGGTTGTTCCATCGGTAGCGTAGGTTCTCAATCAATGGAAATCCCCAGATAAATAGAATATGATTTATGTATGTTCAACCGCAGTAAACAGTTGTCAATCCCAGACACGTCAAACACGTTAATACTAATTATAATGTATTGCATATATAATAATGTATAAAATTAAGCATGTATTGCATATGCATTGCATATTTAATTGCATTATTGGTATGTCTTGGTATGAGTTGGTATGCGTCGGTATATATATTCTACCTTGACAGTCGGATACAGCTTCGTCGGTCCGTTCTGTGACGATGGAGACGGCGGGGTCGCAGGTCGCGTCCCACCAGTTGCGGTAGACGGAACCCCAATAAGACTCCCATGCTTCCCAGTCATTTCGGATTTGTAACGAAACCGGAATTTCGGTTGGGGTTCCACCAAAATTTCCAAATACGGTCTTTTCGTATCACTCCCACTGATAGATGCATTCTGACCGCCATTGGCACTATTCACGTTAGGTTCCCACTCCATACTTTCAATTTGGAATTAGAATTGGCACAGAGATTAATATCCAAAAATTTTCACAGGCCGGAAAAGATTGGAATAAACTATTAAACAAGCTTGGTTTTCAAATCCTTCACGTCTCACGCTATTACTATTATGAAGGTCCAATTCATATTATTCTTTGATTTGACTCTGAATTCAGATGAACGATGGCTGAAAGGCTGGCTGGTCAGTCAAACCTTATTACTGATGTTATGCATTCGTGAAGTGAAATCAAGGTTGGGAGTTCCCAAACAGCCGAGCTATACGAGAATATATAGCGTTTTGTAGTACATATAAGTTTTAACTATAGGACGCTTTTTTATAAACTCGTTTTTTTGCAGTCTCGTGAAGAGCCTCACGCGTAATGTACTGTACAGTATAGGTAATGGCATGTAATACTAGTAAAAGTAATTGATTTGAGCCTCCTTCCTCAAGCGAGTTAGCATATACTTCCATTGTACTATGTACTATATGTACATTGTATTGTACATATTTTGCATACTAGCAATTCCTGATCTTGTCCCATACGTTTCTATTTACGTAGTACTGACCTGAGATTTATGTGCATTGCCAAAGGCTTAATTGCACTCTTCAGGCATTAGCTTAGCTTACTGGCTCAATCCTTCAGTGGATGAACGAGGTTTACAATACACAACTAGGCATCTAACTACAGTACTAGTCTCTATAGTAGTTATGCTAATACTAATTGAAGTGGTCAAGATTGATAGGCTGGTCTGGCTGGGGATTTCCCAGAAAATCCTACCGCGTCAGCACACGCCAAAAGCCAACATGCGAGCTAAAGGACTACCACTTTCCATATCGACTGGACACTGGACCTGGTTTCACCAGCAGTCAGCAGCGTAAAATAATGTGGAATTGAATTTCGTAAGCTGGTATGACGGCTTAACGGCTTGTTGCATAATATTTCTGGAAATTTTGACATCCGACATCTGACCAAAATGTCCACTCGAGATACGGGCACCGTTGAATATTTCATAGTCTAGCCAAATGGATAGGACCAGAGCCCGAAAACAGCCAATCAAATGCCCGAAATGTATGTTTGTTTGTATTGTTGAAAGACGGAATAATCGGCAACCCAACCTGACTTAATTTAATGATAAATCTTTGGCAATTTTTCTTAGCTTCTGCAGTAGAATAAACTTACCTAACCTTAGGGTATGAAAGTATTGATTTGGAACTCAGTCTAATTGCCACATGTCGATTTTTTCATTTCGGCCAATGGCCGATTCCGGGCTCGGATCCTCACCCACACGCAACACGCAACATATAACAACTTGCAGACGCTACTGATACATCTTATTAAGAATTATGTAATTTTACGAATCTAAAAGTTTTTCACTAATAAATGTTAAACGATTGTTTCATAAAAAAAAATTATAAATAGGAATTGTCCTATTTAATTTAAATAAATGATCGCATATTAAAGTCAATTAATAAATGAAGAAATTCTGCCACAATGCCACACAAATACCTACTTTAAGTGACAGTATTCCCAATCACGCGTACTTTCCATGCTACTAAATACAAGGGAAAGCCCAGATTAATCAATAATCTCCCAAATTTAGAGCGAATCAACCCTAGTATTATCTACCAGCTTTAAATGAAGGATTTCACGTGGAATATCCAATACCAATACCGCACCCATTTACCTGACCACATCGCACTGATAGTCTATAATTATTCCGACGATTACAGTAGTCAGAGTAGAGGTGTCCCTGTCCATCCATCCATGCTCATGGAATGGAATCACCGAATGAGAAAATCGGCTTACAAACTTGACCCCGACCGGTGTGATAAGTCGTCGTGGTGGCTTTGGGCTGGAGTGGGGCTGGCTATTATGGATTAAGAACTTGATTCTCGGGGGGATTCCTGTTATTTTCATATATAAACTAAACTGCGACTTGAGCTAGCATAATAATTATATTCCTGAGTGATATAATCCATACAATTATAGACCGAACACGTTTTGCCTATCACGCAGACCTTCAACGAACTTATAACTTTTGCATATGGATTTGCGGTGAGATGTTTACAGCATGCTGTGAATAGGGAATATATGAACTCTACCAGCCTAGCCAACCCAAGCCATATTGCCAGAAGATTCCAAACCATAACTAATGATCATTATGTCATGTGCCATGAAGACAGAAAAATATTATAGGTCCTTCAAAGAGAACTATACATCTTTATGATCACGATCACGCAGCGAATAAAAAACAAATTTGCCACAATTGGAAAATCTAAACGGGGGAATACGACAGCTGCCACAGCCTTGTTTTTTTGGCATTAAAAAAAATTGGAAAATAGAAAATCTGGTCAGGACTCAGAGATATCCCTGAAGATCACTGACTTTTTAGCATAGAAATAGCAAACCATGAAGATATTTGGATCAATGTCCTAAAATGATATACGCATCATGGATCGATGAACTTTGCTGAAATTGACAGGTTTATGCTAATCATGGGCTGTTTAGTTTAAATTTAGATACTGTATGATTCAGAGCGTTTGTTTGTTGAGAATTTAGTGAAAAATGCAGATTATTCGTGGGCTTGAAAATATTTTAATTCTAATTTACGGCCTTGTTATTTTCGGGAATTCCGCTCCAATGGACGACTACGTGAATCCAGATAAATTTCCCAAATACCCGGTTCAACAGTATATCCAGGTTCGGAAAAGTATTACGTAAGTTACAATGGGGTCTTCTCTACTTTATTTTATCATTCTAGAAGAAAGACAAGTTTTGACAACAGTGACTTTAATCATCTTCTTTCTTGATTGATTGAATTGATTGATTGATTCTTGATTGATTGAAGCGTTTATTCGAGATATTTTTGTCCAATGTAATAGTGTGGTCTGGCTCAGTGTAGGCCACATATGATGCGCTATGGCGTGTAGCCTACACGGCAATGAAGCCCACCGGTGGTCATTTTTGGTAATTTTATTTTTTTGTCAAAAATTTGTGGTTATCTAGTCTATTAAAATAATATATGCTTTAAATAGCAATATGAGAGAATTAACAAACGACGGTAAATTTCAGTAGATTTAAGTCAAGTAGAGTCAAAGAATTGCCCATGCCACGTAATGTAAAAAACACGTTTCAGGAAAAAATGAGTCCAGCCTGAACCCTGACACGCAAAATTCGAAATGTTGTCGCATATCAAAGTCAGATACCTTACGAATAGTCTATGCTCGAAAAACTTTGAAAATTAATTTTTAAATACAAATTACAAATTAAAATACACTACATCACCAATAAAATCTTGACATCCAAATGGTTCTAAGAAAAAATGGCTCGCTCTTGATCGGAACGGATTTGAGGAATGGTTGACACAGTTTTTGTAAGCCAAGACATTGAGGAATTGGCTATGCTCATCAAAGTTGGTAAAATTGTTAATTAATTAAATTTCACAAGAGATTAAAATTCACCAAAATGTGAGGAGCGGAAGAAGGGCCAACATGCTCCTTGCATGAATAGGTTTCTTCTACTTGTCACATTTCCTCGCTACCTGGGAACAGATTTTGAGCCTACTCTACTTGACTCTTAAGTAAACCCTACTATTCCTTACATATTTAACAGTGTTTATCATTTGCACTAATACTATAGTATGCAACTAATCCTGACCAGTTGAACTTTGGTCTCTGTGAGTAATGAATAGTTATTAATTATTTACGATTCAATGCACCAAGTTTTTACATAGTAGGTATATTTAACATGTCATAATAGTTGGAGCTACAGTCTCACAGGGAGACCTATTTGTGTTTTGAAATTTTGAAATTTCAAAATATTTGAATCCTTTTTTAAATGATAATAATACGAAATGATAATAGTAGGTACATCAACATTCCATTATGTCAACAGAAACTACCTCCGGTTGTGACTCGCAATGCCATTGTTTATTTTTAAAACTTGAAGAAAAATATTTTCAAAAAAATTTAACTGACCAATCATGTCAATTATAAAATTACCTCTGCGGAGCCCAGCCATACAGACAGCCCAAATGTAGGATTTCACTGTGTGAAATAAAAAACCTTTTAACCAAAATATTTGAGCATAACATTTGAGCATAAATAGGCAAGTTATCTAAGGCATATTGAGAATCATGAATTGTATCCCCTAGTGTAATTAGTCATTGTCAAAAGTATATAATTGTAACTGAACAGTAAATCGTAACATATTGTTGCCATACTATGTTGCATATTTGTTGCCTTAGGATTTTAGGTACCTATCGAATTTTTCTTAATTCAAGTTAGTTTTGGTCAAATTTCTCCTGCGTGCCCTACGTTTAAGAGAACCTAATCTAGAACTATGCAACATAATATAGCAACAATCTGTTCGATTTACTGGTTTCTATAATTCTAGTAACGTGAATGAGCTTAAAGCATCTATCAGCATTTCTTGGGGTAATATTTCTCTGGAGTTAATCCTAACTCTGATCAGGTCCATCAAAAAATCGTATTTTTAAAGTAATTTACAAAGATGGAAAGTTTACAAAATAAAACCATGAGATTGGTCGTCTACGAGCTCCAACTGCATATTTCCTTAAAGTGCCTTAACCTTTTCGATCACCACTATTTTACTTTTTGGCTACCATTATTTTGTTCATTTTTTATCCAATGTGATAAAAATTGTACCGATCATGACTAATCAAGGAGGTATTAGTCTAGCAAAATTTCAGGCATTTGCTTATTCATGCTCAAATGGTATGCGGAAAAGACTGGAGGAACCTTAACATTTCATATTGCACTTTAGTAGGGTATTTTTTACTTTAGATATCCTTTCACAAGTTTTCAAATTACACGTATGTTAGGCTGTTAAGAAATAGAACAAAAAAGAGATTCTATTAAATTTTGCTGTTTTGGGTTAGGAATGAACCAATATATTTTTTGGTTTAAAATATTTTTGATTAGTAGGTTATAATTTTATCTCAACTCGGATTGTCTTTAAATTTCAATTACTAGAATCATCAAATAGAAATTCACAATATCTTTAGCTCAAGTGAAGATAGGTTCATTGCAAAACTACATAACCCAACTCCGAGTCTCTGCGATTGTTATTGACGGACGAGTAGCAATTTTCTTAAAGTCCCTTGCCGTAGAACTACAAATTTTAACACTAGGGTTTTAGTATCAGGTTCATTTAAGGTTAGTCTTGGAATCCGAACCCAAAAACAGGCAGAACGGTTGCAACGATTTTGACCTTATTAGGTAATTGTT
>JAQFYT010000314.1:0-28235 GCA_034694925.1 Ceratophysella denticulata
GTTAGAATGTTTGCATTTACCTGGATTGTTTCCAGTTTTTTTACATTTCCTGATGATATATTAGTTGAAATGTAATATGTAATACTAGACTGAATGCACACAATATGTACTACCTGACAGCTGCGATAAGGTCTACAAATATTAATTTGTTTTGATATTAGACGCGGAGATTGAGACACGCACTCGTCTGAACTTTACATTAATTTAACACAAAATTCTTTAAATTTTCCAGAAAGCTCAACGTATTCGACAGCACACCAGAACGGCATGACGTTTGAGCCTGTTCGTAGCCCTATACAAGAAACTTACTGGAACATGCCACAAATGTGCCGAATTTAAGTTTATTTCGCTACGGATATACCACTATACTTACGCCTGGTACATTTTGTTGCAAACTATCACTGTCTAGGGTAAAATAGCCAGTTCCCTATTTTGAAACGCCCTGTATTATAGCGTATTACGTGTTTACCTTACGTATTATTTGTGTTTTGTGTATGACAATGAGTTGGTTGTAATTGAAACTAATGATCCCAATGTTCCAATTACAGTATAAACTAATAGCGATCGCGCTGGATGTCTCAAATATAAAAAAATGAAACCTTAACACTCATTCCACGCTGTACAATAATATTTTGTTTTAGAATTGTTTTTTATTGTGCACACACAGTACAGTAGTACAAACTAAAATAAGGGTTAAATTAAAACAATTTGCATTTCTTGCAATCTAATTTTAGCAACTCGTTCCTATCGCCAGCAATAGGAAATTAAAATTAAGACGTAGGTAGGTAAGGTACATACTTTAGCACGCAACCGGTGCGGCGTCTTTGTAACCCCCAACACCGAAACAGCACTAATTAAATTAAAATATATTATACGTAAGCACTTGGTATTATACAAGGTAAGGTAATTAAATTATCCATACACATAAATATAACACGGCCTTAGGTAGTACTGGTAAGATAAAGCAATTCGTCATTAAAACTTCCATAATAGGGTTACAGCGTCAAACAAAAACAAAAATAATATGACTATACATAACACTCCTTGTCTGTAGTATTTTAGTTACACAATTCGTCTGCTTGCTGAGTTATAATTAGTTTACGCACTTGACACTGATGTGTTTTAAATTTGGAAACAAGTACATATTTAGTAGTAAAATGCTACTCGCGGTGTCTCTATATAATTAACACGTACAATAGTTAAATCAGCATACGATATGCGTAGGCAATTAGTTAGTGTGTGTAACGACACTTCACACGGTAATATCATCTCTCTGGCGGGAGTTTTTTTTAGCGTTCTTGGCAACATTAAATACAATTTATCTTTGTCTAGTTCTCAAATTACAATTACACAAATTGTTTGACTACATTATATTCGTCGTAAGTGATTTTATAAGTTAGATTTCTTAGAATTACACAGCTAATAGCTAGGCAATAAATATGACGTTCTATTGGGACGTGGCGTTGTAAGTGCAATTCGGAGTTTGCATCTTATATGCGCGTATACACGTCGACTATAAGCGTTTAAACACGCATTAGCTCAGTTGTGCGCGTATACACGCCAGGGATAGTCAGAATAAGGGGAGGGGGATATGCTAGGTATATAAAATAATTCATTGATAATTGATATTCCAATTCCAGCTCAGATTCCAGTTCACTCTTCCAGTCGGCGACGGTTAATTTCAGCGTTGGTTTGATATGGAAAAATTTTGACCAAATCTTGACCAAAAATTCCAGATATTTCAGTATGAGGTAGTCTTGCATTGAATTAAAATTTTACATAAGTGAGTTAGCCTCAGTTCAAGTCATCACCCCAAGACTTTCTTGCAACGGTTTCCCCTTCAGGGTCATTTGCTAGGGTGAAATGAACGCGTTCATGGTCGCCAGGTGGCGTTTCCGGACATTCAGCCGAGTCAGTGTCTTCTTCTTCTTCGTCAATTTGTTCTTGGGCGTCGTCGTCAATGGGGGTGGGCGGAGAGGGTGGGATCATGCTCTGGTACCAATCTCGATTTTCTTCTAGAGTGTCTAAAATCCCTTGGGCATCGGGATGAACTAGGTCCGCCCACGTTTCCCAGAGCGGATGAACAATGTAGTCAATGAAACTGACCTGAAAAAATACAATAATTTTAAAGTTAACATTGAAGATCGCAAAAATATATTTTACTAAATTAAGTAAATGCTTCGGTAATATTGACCTGTGTTTTCTCAATAGTAGCATTAAATCGATCACACATGGGTGAGATTTCCATGCCCTGCTCTCGTTCCTTGTCACCCTGAACAAAGAATTCTTCCATGACACGGTCAACCCATTGTCGGTAAATTCGAAGGGGTTTAGTAGGATTGCTCAAGTCGGCACAGTGAACCATGCACTGTAATACCTGGAATTTAAAATTGAATAAATTAAATAAACTGAATTATAATACACTGCATGAGTGCACGTGTATTTATCAGCATACAATGCCGACTTACCTGTATTCTATCAGTATAATTATCTAGAAGCAGAACCCCAGAACCCGCCACATTCTTGGTTTCCACCATAGTCTTGAGGTCAGCGAGTAAGCTCATATGTTTCGACATATCAGTGGCCAGCACCTGGAAGTACATAGATACAATATAAAAAATTAATTACTGGATCTATAAACTTGTTTTTACAAATGCGTCATAGTCATAGATCAGCAGTTAAATACAGGTTTCAATATTGTCAGTAAAAAAACTGAATTGCATTTTTGAACTCTCGTCCAATGTCAATCAATTATAACAAGGTAAACTTGTAGTCGAATAAATGAAACGTTTCACGTGTGGCGAATAGCGAAAACGTTCTAGTCTGAACTTTGAAAAAATTCAAGACGAATAAACATAAAATATCAGGAAAGCCTGACCCTACCATATGGTCACGCTGTTTGTTTTACGAAATTGAGTTAACATTAGGCGTTCTATTTCCAATTACATATATTTGGGTTTGTCTGTCCAATTCTGGCAACGGTACACGTCAAGTGTCAACGTCAACATGACAGGTCACCCAAAAAGAGACGCATCAAATCAACATTATTACAAGAAAATACGAAGCTGATCTGCGGTTATTTTCCCAATGGCGCGTTTTTGGGAGTCTGTTGTCCTTCTGATGCCAAATTAATCCTAATCCTACTCGACTTTCGCGTAGGCAGAGGAAATATAAAACCCCGTAAGTAAATCCGTAGTATTAAAGTAATGGCGTACCATGTCAATCACCATCTTCCTCAACGTCGTTCTCTGTTTCTTTGTCAACATGGCAAAAATGTCACAGTCTTCATTTTGAACCAATTTGAACCCCACAGCAAGATGATGGTTTTCCAGCACCGACTCATCATTGTACATAAGCGCAAGTTCAGAACCTACACAAAAAAAATATAAAAAATTAAAACATATACCAAATTCTCAAAAATATCTATTATTCTGTGATTAATTCAACAACTTACTTGAATTAACTAAAAACTGGTTTGTTAGTCCAGGATGATCCACGTCATGAATTGCAGCAGCGAAAATAGCAGCTAGAATTTCCAGGCTGGTAAATACAGACTGCAAATGTTCAACAAAAAAAATCAAATTAATATAACCTAAAATCTTGAATACAGCCAAATCGGTATCGGACAGAAAAAATATTTTGAGGGCATTTTGTCTGACCTCTAGGGCAGGAGACTTGAGTAAGAAATGAATGGACTGCGTCACGTCTGCAGCATGAAGACTATTGTGGTAGGGTACGTCCCGGACGTAGTGATCTTCCAGCGTCATGAGGAAGGTGACGAGGGTTCTTGCCGGAATTTTAAATGTGCTCATTAAATCTCGATCCTGAAAACCCACAAAAAATAAATAAATACGTTTAAAGCATCACATAACAATTAACAGCTAATCTGTTTAATTTCAATGCCCTAATTTTAGCATTTAATATTTAACATATACGTTACTGCTAGCTAGCTGATATATTTTTACAGCAACACAATGTATTTATTATTGTTGTTCTAGTACATAGATAAGGAGTCGTAGACGAAAACGAGTTCAATTAGTGTTCTCCTTAAGCCTTCTCTAATTGTGTTGTTTATTTGGAATATGCAAATACAAAGTATAAGTAAAGTAAAGCCTTATGTTTATAATCCCATTCCGCAGCATTTTGATGCGCAGTGTAAAAAAAATTTACATTTGTCAGGTGCTTGGGAAACTAATTTGCATTATAATAGTTAATCTCCTTCTTCACATCATTAAATTAGGTTTGACGTGTTGGAATATCGTGTGAATGTGAGCTAGCCTATACGGAAATGTTTACACGCTAAATAATTACACAGACGTATATGTAGTAACCTATTGAATGAAAATAAACCACAAAATTACAGAAAATGCAGACGCAAGCATCATTAAATCATTGATGTGGATGTGATTACGGAAGTTGTTGTAAAATTGTAAATATTTATATTGCTCTGCTTTTGTAAATGCACATAACAAATGTGAAGCATTTGACCCTAAAAACGTGGACTCACGACTCACCTTAAATATTGAATAGACCACAGCAGTGAGTGGTCGATGATTACTAACTTCAGCAAGTCTAAAAATATCAAGTCCCCAACGATCCACATCGTCTAAAATCTGTGAATGAAAAATAAATAAAACGATATAGGTAGGTAAAATTATAATTAGGATGAGGAAGCCTTTCTAAATATAAACAGTCCATTTGGCTCATCGAGTGATGGCGACAATGGATCGATTGTATATGTATAATTTGTATGGTACAGAAATGGAGTTCACTGGGTTTACGTTTATTTTTACTATGAAGAATTTTCTAAAATGTTTATTTTTGTTCTAAAAACGCTTTACTGTGAATGAGTGGGGAATTACGGAGAAATTATGTATTACGGTATGGGGTATACTGTATGAAAATTCCGATTTGGGTAATGGTGATGTCTGCTATCGATGCGGAGCCGTGCATTGAAAGGTGTGTTTAAAAAAGAAGGAAACCAGATTCGCTAGAATCTACCCCGAGGTTATTGGCTCGGTTAATATTCATCATAAATCATAATGACAGCAATATATGCCGTTATAAATAGATCAAGGAAGACACGTGAAGCAATAACATTATTAATTACGCTTTGGTACGGTTATAAGGTTTATAAGAACGTCAATTCAAACTTCGGCGCCAATATTGAAAATTTTAAATTTCAGCGCCGTGCACTTAAGATGGCGTTAAAATAGCGCTCGCTTCATATAGCCGTGTTTAAAATCAGGCGCTAAATGTCGCCTTCAGACTCGATACAAAAATTTCGGAATCAATGTGTGTTGCACTTACGGTGGCTAAGTCGACTTCGCATGGCGTTTTCACGGCATACTTGGGGACCTCTTCGTCATTGGCAAAACTGGCGTGCTGAGATTGGGAAATTGACCCTCTGACCCTTGCGATATGTGACATGGGCTGAGCGGCATTGACTTGTTGGTAGAGGGATAATTGTTGACTCTGATGTTCCTGGAGATTCGTGGACACGGACCGAATGGCAATGGCTCGATCCCGAACTTTCTTTGCTGCAAGGGCGGCTACGGCTGCTGCCGACTCGGAAACAACGTCAGCCGTTGCCTCAACCTTGTCAATTCTGAGGGAGGGTAAATCCAGCTCCTGTTGCTTGTCTATATTTCATACAGGAAATCAAAAGTAATAAAACCATCAACGTCTTGAAAAATCACGAGTACGGGTAAAATTCCTTAATTGCAACAACTTTTCGTTCAAAATAACATGGCGCCATAGCCTGTCCCATTCCTCATACCTTACGTCTTACGTCCGCGTCTGATATTCATGATTCCGCGTTCAAATATGTGTTTATTCGGTATAAACCACGCAGCCAATTCGGCTAAATATAAGTCTTAGTACTAGGCGTGTTGTCAAATCAAAACGGCGTCGTCGTCGCCGCCAGAAAATACCGGTTTTTAAAAAAATCTTGGATTCCAGACAAGCCATCAAGGCAGGGATGTGCAAGGATTAGATTTCGCAGATTTTCGTGGCACCGAATTTACTGGATATTTCAGACACATAGTCAAGACCATGATCATGACGCCTAGATATATTCGTATATCTGGGCATAGCATGCCATAACCTTAAATATTCATTGACAAATACCATAAATTTGACATTTCCCAACCCTGACCATGAAAAAGTTTCAATATGATCAAAACAGATATTATGCTCGTTTAAATTCTGTTCTGTCAAATAGCTTCCTGCTTCAAAAATAACATGGAAACATATCTATTAACAGTTCTAAATCTCGAGAACCAGAGCACTTAACCGCAGTGTACACTAATATGTAGCCAAGATTTTGTATAAACTTGGCTACATGACCTGTCAGAAAAAAAGAGATTTATCTTTTCCCTAATCCGATCCAATTTTTAAATGCGCAACCATTTCAGTCTTCAGCAACATTTCGAAAACAAGCTTTTGGCTTTGGCGTTGGCTTAGGTTAGGTCCTATCCTACATACCTTAGAATATGCAACGCTAGTTAAAATAAAGTAATAGGTTTATTTCAGCTTAGCTTAAAAATCCACAGTAATTTACCTACGTATTGCGGAGGTTTGTATTTTACTAAATCCAATATGCAAAAGGTTACGAAAACATAAGTTGTGCCACGTAAGTATTAATCCTAAAATCCTACTTATACGATTTAGTGCGTTGACGTAGAAAAATAATATTATTATGTACTTAATAGTAATGTTATATTCCACCTAATCCGTATTAGAATTTTTTAAATACATCAACAATCTGCGTGGCTATTGTGACACTTAATTCGTAATTCGTAAATTATGCAAAAGCAAGCTATTGAAATGAAATATGGAATCATTCCACACAGATATTACAGCGGCTGGAGCGGCCAGGCTCAACGCAATACAACTGGACGTAATACTATTTAATATTTAAAATGATGCTAGTAAAAACCGGTTTATAATCTCAACTTTAATCCCCAAAAATTGATTGTGAGAGATCAGCCTGAACATACTTCAACTTCTAATCCTAAGCCGTATTTTCAACAGAAATCTGCAATTTGTATCCAGTAAACGTAACCTCTGTTTCATCTGGCCATCGCGGGTATTTGAGCCTGGCCTGGGTAATCGTATTTTCCTGTGAGCATAAACGATATTTCTGAGTAAAGACTTATTAGCGGAAACAACTAAGTACCTATTCAATTTTGTGAATAAAACCATAGTTTAAACCAATAAATTCAATAGACGCAAATAACTTCAATCAAATCGACCTATAAAAACCTTAAACTCGAGGATGGATCAGGGTAAATTGGGCGTGTTCTGTAGGCTCATTTCCCAAGTAAATTGCTCTATTGGCATTGAGTTGACATCTTTCTATTTCACATCTGGCTAAATAATATTGTAATGCTGTGTACAAAGCACGTTATTGAGTCTAACGAGGTCCAAACCACAAAAACAGCATGTGAAAGGTGGGCCTTTGTTATTTCGCATTCGTATCTCAGCGCTGCACGCCATTAAGCGTCACGAAAAATACCCGTGCATTCTCGTACAACTTTGACCTAATGCCACACTTGGCAGCCTACAATCATCTCACTCATTGTTTTCTCATATATACTTAGCACGAAATTGCGAAAAGAATGAACTACCCGGCAACTGCTTCAGTAATAATTATCCATGTTCCCAATGTCATCCAAATATTTGACATGTCTGCAATTTGTTAATACAACGACCTCCTGGCTATAAGGTCATTGCGAAATGAAAATCTCAATATGAATAGCGTCTTTTCATGTCCATAATCTTGATTTAAATCTGCACGTATGCGAGACAAACACGTAGAGCAAAATGTATACAAAACAAATACATTTTTAGCCAAGACGAGGTCGTTCATATTCATAAAAAAATTCATACTCTTCAAAACAAGGCATTCTGCCACAAAAATAATTATTTAAGCCAGGAAATAACAGTTAAACTCAGATTTTATGTCAGACATTGAAAATTTGTTCTAAATGCGCGTCTGGCTGACACTTTTAATAGTATCAATATACGAACATGCACCTGCTACCAAGTCTAACTCTAATACACGACACAAAAACATCATTATTCCGCACTATGCTGTGTTGCATTGCATGCTACCGGATTTTTTTTAGTTCTGACATTGGCGATTTAATTGCACGCCAGAGCCCTATTCTCTTTTGGGTTCAAATAGCCTTGTTACAATTTAGCTTTAACCTCATTTTTGGCAAGAGCCGGAATAACAAAAGAAAAGGGCAAACCCGCAGCGGTACCTGGTTAGTGTTTTTAAAGTTTTAAAAGACCTTGTGTAGTTTGATATACGGCGGTTTTGTTTGTGTATGAAGAAAATACAGAAGCGCTCACACAAAATAACTGTGCTTAAACCGACCAAAACCTTCAAAATTGTTAGCACAGACGCTTCGGAATGCCTGAACTAACAAAAAATACACAAATTTTGATGGCTAATTTGACACCACAAAAATCCTTCAAACTGACAAGATACCTACTAAACATACAAATTTCTATTAGGAAACTTCATAGAAATATTAATTTAAGGATGTTTATGACAAAGGAATTTGAAAATGAGACTAAGGTCGTTCGTGGACTGATGCATTGGACTAGCCCAGCGTTATTTTTTAAACAGATCAGCAATTTCTCAGGTATGTACGTGCTAAACTTTGAGTCAATGCTATTGAATTCTTGTACCGTTGTACTTACGTAGATTACTTTTCCTTTTGGACTTCCCCGAAGAGACGCTAAAGTGAATTGAGGTTAATTCCTCCTCGTAAATTCTCAATGGAGTCTTCAAAATCTGTTTATTTACACTGAAATGCCCATGGCGTAAAGGATATTTTAAAGCTTTACGCTTTACTGAATGTGCAAATACAGACCATAGAATAAGTTTATGAGATGAGTTGGCTGTAAAACTTTACATCTTGCATAGTGTAGCATCTATTCAGATTTAAATTGATACTGTAAACTTAAAACCGAAAGTTTTATTATTTTAAAACCGGTAAAACCAAAAATTTATTGTATTTACTACCATGGGATTAGCAATGGGCGTGTGGATTAAAATTAAAATTAGTGGTCTAAAATTATTTTATAGAAACGAAGCGACGCTGAAATCCGAATATTATTCAATTTTGAAACCGGCACACCCAGGAATTTATTGTTATTATAACCATTGAATTAGGAATTAGCTTTAGGTTTAAGATTAGATGAAAACTAGTAAAATCAGTAAAACCCCACTTCAGCATAACATTTGTAAACTGAATCAGTAATTCAGCATAATTTTTCTATACAGTTTAGTTGAACATTGAACATGTTACGTATATTTTATTCTCGCGTTTGGCGATCGTATAACCCCCACGTGTAAAGATATTTGATCTGATTACATACCTTATGGTCTGGCATGTTAAAATGTTACACGGTATCGGTGACACATTGAACCAAAAAACAAACTACACATTTCTAACCAAATGGTACATGTCATGTATGATTTTAAATGATGAGATGTTACACGATACCATTAACAATTAGCATGCGAGTGTACATATTTAGAACCGAGCATAGAAGCATGTATACATGCGAGCCAACAGAAGTTTTGAAAGTGCAATTTCTTGCACGTCTTGTGAGCAATTAAATTGTATTCGTATTTATATAAGCTTTTAGTGAATATAAGTATAAACTATCACTTAGGATTTCTCTTGGCCAGTTTCATGGTCTTACAGCCACAAGCATAAATAAATCGAATCTAGGTTCCACGTGCGGACACTGAACCTTCGTCACCTTCCTGTATAGTTATTTTTAATGTCTTCAAGAAGCGAAAGGAGTTCAGCTAATAATAGGCGCGTTTCATGCGTGCCCAGAAAAAAAGTGCGTACGTGCGTGTGTGCATGTAGTGTGTTAATAGGAGCATTAAATGCACAGGACGTGGAAAACGGTGTTTTAGCACGACATACAAAATTATTTCAAAAGTCGATTATTTACATTCGGCCCTCACCCCAATGACTGATCTTCTTGGCTGAATAATCCTGAGACGATGTAAACAACAGGCTGCTCAAAAACACTATGATAATTCTGTATAATGCTCGTCTCCCGAATGGAGTTCAGTGCCGGGTCAAACACGCGCAGTTCGTTGATGAAAAAATTTAAATGTTAAAATATTAAAATATACAAAGCGATTCCTTAATACTTTCAAATGGATATTCGCTATGTACCTTTAAATTTATCATATTTATTCGAATATATTTGAATTGTTCAATTAACCAGTTAAATCTGGTCTGAGATTTTTTAGCGCCTATGAACAAAGCAAATAGCAACCTACCTACTGTCACTGCAAAACAGTAAAACAAAAACCCTGAATTTTAAATGCTGTAAAACAGATCACAAATAACTCCTGAGTTTTATATCCAGGAAGTATAACTGGCGTCCTTAAGAAGAACTGTAGTGAGTGACAATGAGAGATGATGAGGAGCGATAATCATAACCTACTTACATTATCCTTGAGTCTCAAGCACACTCAAACACACACCTACTGAGTAACCCAACGCATCATTAAATTGAGAAACCTTTAATGGGAAATTAAACTATTATTAGTGACGACGAAAGGTCAGCCTTCATGCTCCTGCTAATCATTAGTAGTACAAGACAGATCTACGGTTACTTGCGTTGGGAGTTGGCCCCATGGTAATTTCCTGGAATATTTTATGACCGTTCTATAGTGATTTATGCTTTAGCGTATATGGTGTTTTCGATGTTCAGTCAATTTACGGCGTTGTAATCAATCGGGTACATGATTTAGAAAATTGGAATTCACAAATCGACCAAAAATTGATCTGAATTCATAGACGTCGTATTTTACCCCAAGTTATAAATGTGGCATGTGACTTCTCACCGCGACGCTACAAAATGGCCAATAAATCATTTCAAAATACCCGCCAAGACATAGCACAGGGACTGACGTTAGATGGCGTAACCATCCATTGACGCATTTCGTTAATATTAACCCCCAATTTTAGGTATTTAACATAAACCGGGTTAATACCCCATACGTAAAACTTTGCGTAGATTTACGAATATTTTAATTACAGGTTACGGTTAGCCAACTCAGTTTAACGGTGGCGAACGTGAACGTGACCAGGAGTTTCCAATTGACGTCTACAAGTATACAGTATATATCCGATTGACTCATTCGCCTAAGATAATAATTGATGCAGATGGACTCTACAGAAGTTCAAGTTGAAGATGACGTGTCGATTAATGGTCATAATTAATGCTATGACCACATATAAATGGAGACCAGGTATGGAGAATGGTGACTAAAGCTAAACCACAGGAATTCGCATCTGTCTGTTGTACAAAACGGCAAGACACGCATCCCAGTATGGTAGCAGATCATTTGGATAAACGCTACATGACAGATCATTCTCACCTGTCTGTGACCGCATCCAATTTTTGCAATATATCCAGACTCAGAATCAGGACACTGTGTCTTGAAATTTGAATCCCGAGGGATCATATTCCACTCAGCTAATGTTTCAGAAACGCTAATATCACGTTAGCCAAAAAGTTAATAACAGCTAGCAGTCCTAACGTTAGTATCGCATATCGCATGTGAATGTGACTCATTATCCCTCTCCATTACCATTATACTACAATACTGTTTAAATTTAATTATTTTTTAAAAACGCGGGCCTTATTTTAAAATCGTAGCAAACTATGCACAAGCGTATTAAATACTCAATTATTCTAATCACCCGAGAGACTAATTCAATTACCAGTCTCTTAAAATTCGGGGATTAGCATATTAAGCACCGCCACAAATGTATTCACGCGGAGCTTTTATGACTTTATGAATTAAATAATTTTAACAGAACGCCAATCCAGACTCTTTGGCTACTCCATGCTGTGTAGTATATTGGAAATCGAAACGTTCAATATTGTAAATAAATATCCGTAGCGTAGCATACAGATTACAGCTGGAATTCCCCATATCATTAATTTGTCAGAAAATTTGTTGTGCTGTTCCGCGTAGGTACTCTTAAATACATATATTATAATTATTTTTACATTTTAAATTTTAATGTGAAATTGATGGAACTGCGTAGGTCTTTTCTGATTCAATATGGTACCATGCTACATAAACAGAACAGAAAATACAATGTACAATGTAATTCCTGATTTAGGGAAACCAATCGGGCCAGGAATGACGCAACCAGATTGGAGGGTTGTAACTAATCCTATTCTAATGCTTCCGATCGTAGGAGGAAATGGAGACAAGGCGTATGGCAGCATTATTATTAGAGACGTTGAGCTATAGGCAATTTCGAAAACTTCAAAGCGTATAACCCAAAAAAAAACTAATGCTTACCCAGAAACGTTGTGAAGATATACTCAGAAATCTGATTCCCAGATTTGGAAGACTCCGAGAACTGACCCAATTCCTTGTTCAACATCCTTTTAAACTGGAAACAGAACCAAATGTAAAAAAAAATCAATTAGCATTGGTAGTCATGCATTCAGTTAACGATAATCTGCATATAATCTTCGCTAAATAAACCATAACATTAAATCAACATGACTCCGATTAACCCAGAAGGCCGAAAGCCGACCTCTACAAATAAGCATAAAGCACGACCCAAGCCAAGTGGAGGCAATTCGTGTGCCGAAATTTAACATATGAAATTTGTAAAATAGCGTCCAATGCATCTGCTTGACTCTGATTACTATCAACGTCAGCTATCAAACTTTGAAAACTTCAAAGCTTCAAGATGCGATGTATGAATTCATAGGAAGATTACGTCTATGAAATTCTCACAATCGGATTTAGTGACTCAATTTTAGAATTTTAATTCAAACGGGATGTATGAAGCACATCTGATAAGGTTATAAGTTATAAGCTGAACGAAATGAATACAACCTTTCGTCGCGGTTAGTGGAATCTGTAAGACGTGGGCAGATGCAAAAATTATATTGAGGGTACTGATGCGACAAGACCTGCCTTAAAAGAATTCGGAAGGAATTCCAGTCCAGCTAGCATTAGTCTCGTTTCAAATGTTTTAGCTATTTTTGAACTGATGTCATTGTCATACAGAAATAAGAATAGAATGACGTCGTCTATTTTACCTCTCGAACGATGAGAACGAGCCAATGAAGAAAAATATTAAAAAATTTAGTAAAAAACTGTATTATTTCTGTAGATCCGACGACCGTTGACCCCAGGTCACTGCTCTCTTCTTCCTGAACGAGGGTGAGAGATTCGGAATCAGGCTTATTTGAAGTAGGTGAGGGACTTCTCAATCCTTCCATTATTTAATTAAGGATGAGAAATACAAAGATTCACTGAATGGAGTGAATCTATTAATTAATTAACACTTAATTGTTTGATTTAAATTTATCGACTGATTTGCCCTGGAACTCGTCCTAGACTCAACACAACGGGGATGAATTGAATATCTGTGTTCCGAATAGGCATTCTTTAGAGTTAATTCACTGCGGAGAAATTGCACTGTTGTCCAAAGCACATGGAGTTCGACGAGTCAATAGTTAGCTAATAATTTGTTATCAAACCTCGGCCGCTCTTAATAAGGGGTTTTTGAATTCTGAAGATGGATATTGTTGTCACGCCGTGTTAGTGTGCTTGGACTTAAAACAAGATAACTTTGGTGTAATGAAGAAGAACTAAAAATTTCCCGTGCTTTGTTTCAGTCACTCACGAGATTTCTATGTGGTCTACAAGAAGATGCGGCGACCAGTTCGTGAGTCCGTCTCGCTTATTAGTCCGAAAATATGCTAATGATCAGAAATTCTGAAGTCTCAACCTGGACTTTATAGTATGTAGCGGAAAAGTACTGTGTAGATACTCAAGAAGTTGTGATTAAGACAATAATCGGAGTAGTCTAATTTTAGACAATTACTATTACAAATTACAATGGATCTGTGTATTGTAGTAGCTCCACACGGTTTATTGCTCTAGAGTTTCCGGGCTTGACACCAAGTTACTACTAAACTGTGAACTGCCTCACTCGGCCCGCTTTTAGAGTCGCACAAAATTTACTAAACGAGTTTACTAGTGCAGAGGATTTGAGAACTAGCTTATCGTAGTAACTCGGCTCTATTAACCGTACCCCTTTCAACCCACAAGCCGCCACTTATATTGTAGCGTGTAGTAGTAAATTCGGGTGCTCTTGGCTTTAGCTATCTCTTTTGTAGTCTGCAAAAAATTGCATGTCTGTATACAAACTATTGGGACTCTAATACGAGTCTCGTTTTTTTCTGACTCATGTTATCTGATCGGGGTACGGACGATTGGGCCTGGATGATTCATGTTGGATCAGTTTTATGCCAGTGCGACCTGTGAATATGAACACTCGTACTCTGTGAGTTTAAACGAGTTTTAGCGTTAGTCTGAATCGGTACCAATTTATGAAAGTTCGCATATTTACTTCTTATTTAGGTACAATGGGTATTCTGTTCGTCTTTTAAAGGGTTTGACATGTTATGCATGTTCGCCTTTTAGAAGGTTTGACCTGCTATCTATTCGCCTTTAGAGGGGACGACATTTTACAAGTTTGGCTTTGTATGGTCTGAGTTGTTACTAGTTCGCCTTTTAGGGGGTTCAACCGGTTGCAAGTTGCAAGTTCATCTTTAGAGGGTTTGAGCTGTGACCAGTGAGTGTTTTGGAGGGGTTGAACTGCTATCAGTTCGCTTTTTGAGGATTTGAGTTGCTACCAGTCCAGATTTTAGAAGGATCAACCTGTTACCTATTTGTAATTCGAAATTCATAAATTCGGACCAATTAGGTAACAGTTCGTCTTTTAGAAAGTTTGACCGGTGGCTAGTTTGCCTGGAAAGTTCTACCTTAAATTGTATCAACAGAGCATTTTGATTTATAAAAGTTATTCTATTCAGGTCGCCGTTTAGGTTGGAACTTTAACCCATTCCTGTAACCAAACAGTTTTAAATCTGTTGACATTTTGCAAAATACACTCGTCAGTTCGCGTTATAGACAGTTCGAAATTCTATCCGATGCCTAAACTGATTCGACTTACCCACCTTTGAACCCACTGACCTTTTACAAACTTCTTTTGTAAGTACCTCTTGGACCTTTTGACCTTTCCAAAGCTCCATTAAATAATTTGTACTGTTGCTACCGGTTCACTTTAACCACTGTTTAACTTTGTCAAAAATGAATATTTTGTAGCATTTTATGGCATTGTATCCAGCTATCCTGGTGTTCTTTCTCTAATGTTACATAACATAATCAAATACATTGAATGAATGATATTAATATGCATAAATATCATTAGGCAAACCGGTTTCAGTCTAAATGTCTATAACGAAATTACCAAATACTCATTCATTAGGACGCGGAGCCACTCTAATCTCAAAAAGCCACTTATACAGAGTAATGGCACTTTACACACAGTAGTCCAGTCAAGCTAAACCTGGACGGCAAGCGAGGCCATGGGAACTTTAGATTGTATCATTAGATTACTCACTGGATTTGCTATCTCCTCCTAGATTTTTGTATAATTATTTAACATTCTTGACCTGCAGCCTACAACCTACGTCATTGAAACTCTGAAAAGGTGAACCAGTGGACGCAGCTTTTTTTTCGCTGCAAGCACTTCGTGTATGCATATAAATTCAACAAATTAAACTATAATTGGAGGTGTGTGTCTCATGCAAAGATAGATAAATAGCATATAACATAGCCAGAGACCCACTTAATTACCCAGCTGGAATTGAGGAAAATATTGTGAGCGGCGGCAGCCTGGGATCAGAATGTCAAAATAAATCGCTTACTAATTTTGAATTCCAAATGAGCAGGTTACCATTTGGCTTAGTTTATATTTTGTCGCATTATCGCGCAACGGTTTTGCTGCCACTTGATGGTTAAAGATGTGGGAAAAAAACAGACAGACGGACATCAGGGCTAATCCCATAAGACCCTTCTAGTTTATAATTGCGCTGGATCCATAATTGAAAACCGGTTGCGGCGACTTGCGTTTAGCACGTTGTCAAGGAATGGTTAATTAAAGCACAGGACGGTTGTCGGTTATTGCTGGCAGGGGTTTTCAGAAATTATCAAAAACCAGTCCGTGTCTTAATGATTTTCTCGACGGAATAAATTATCTGGATATTAGCTTCTAAGGTCAAGCTTATCAGGCAATGCCGAGGTTCTTAATACGTTAAAACTTTTCCGACACTTTAGTTAAATTACGAGAAAATTTGTACGAAGAAATGTAAATGCACATCTACATGTAGATCAAGTAAGTAAAGGTCCTCTTGAACAAGGAAAAGTCAAACAGGTTATTAAAATATAAGACACGCTACATTTTCCAAGTTATTTGTAGTAGACGTTTTAAAACTTTAAAGAGATTTGACTTTGACACTTGGCTGAGGACTGGGCAGAGCTCACCTGTTCTTGCTGGATGACTGCTTTCCAACTATGTTAAATTTTACGTGCAAAATTAAATTCAGGTGTAAAGTACCAAGTACATATATTAATATGCCTTTTAAAACTGGGACTTTGGAACGCACACTTGAGTTAAGATATAAGAATTTTTAGACGATTTTCTGGGAAACTTCGTTCAGACGTAAAGGAAAATCCACGGCGGTATTTGAAGTGAGAAAGTACGTGAAAGACTCCATTGTTTGTTGATTGACTCCTGTAAACGCCTGTTTGACAAACCTGACTATGTGATGATAGACAGCCGCGGAAGCTTTTTTTAGAACTTCCTAAGAAATGATGGGTTGAAGGCTACTAGAAATATGAAATACGCGGAAAAAAGACGCTTTGAAGTCGAATAGAACGGAAATTGCTGCTCAAATTTAACCGTTAGGTATACACAGTGTTCAGTGCGGGTGAAAATTACCTACCGAAAAAAGCATATTTTGCCTACTGAAATCTGCATTATTAATTGCATACGTTTACGAAATCATTTTAAAATTCGAATTTCTTGAAAATATCAACATCCCTAAATAGCTGCATTATCTGTAACATACAATGCATGGTTCCATAGAGATGATGCCACGAATCTGCGTTCACGTCAATTGTGATGCCATCAGATGATTTATTTAATAATATGATTCGCTTTTTAAATATGGTAATTTTATTAAATTTCTAAACCATGACTAATTCAATAAAGAAGATTATAGGTATTTATGTTAACTAAGACAGCCCCGCCTCTTGCAAAAACGTGAGCTTTAATAATTTATAGTGTAATAAAATATGCTACACACACCGATATTTCAATGAGAATGGATCTAAAGCTAGAAATAGGATAACATTGTCGTAGATAGGTATAGGTAGGTAGTATATACCAAATACCGAATCATCCCAAGAAACGCTTTTCTATTACTTGAATTCATCCGAAAACCCTAAAGTCAAAAATCTTCATAAATTTAAAAACATGAGTTCCTGGAAACCGGAAAACCCATACATAATTTACATGTACAGGGTCGTTCACTTTACCGCCAAAGCACAAAGAATAAAAACTGGAGATTTAGTTAAGAGTTTGACGAGTAAATGCAGCTATGGGTTTAATATGATATGGCAAAACATTTGAACAACCCTGTACATACATGAGCTGTAAGAAGAGAAAACCTCAAGAAAATCTATTTGATAATCTTTAGCAGCTTTTGAATGGAACGCCTTCATCCCAAGCCAAGCACATTTTTTTTTGCCTTTCCTTCATCCATTACTATCAGTCTCTGTCACATCTTGCCTGTGACCGAGGGACCTTCTCGGATTCGGAGAGAAGCAGAAGATTCTTACAAATATTTAATATATCCCATAGATTTCTGTCTTGGGTACAAAGTGGAATTGAAATGACTTCATTTCCACAAAATCCCTGTCATCCCATTAATTCAATGGAATTAGCCTGACGTTTTCCCAAGCTCTACTACATGAAAGAGCTTCTGGCTCGTTCCCGCAAATGGGAACTCTTGCATTCAAGCCGCGTGTCAAAATGTATAAATAATGCATAAACCGACTCATGCTTTCACTAGAAATTAGATTCTTTGGCAATTACGCCGGCTGTTATTGGCAAAAATTTACAATTGGTATTGGTTATTTGGGTTTTAATTAGTGAACACTGTAAGATTTTATTTTGAATCGAACAATTAGAAAATGAGACCTACAATCAAAAAAAATCCAGACCGAATGCAATTGAATTGAAAATTTAAGCTTACACGAAATAACATCGACAAATTCCACACCATCGCGGTGTACCCCTAAATGTTCATAATCAATTGACGTGTAATTTTGATGCCTCCATGAACTAAACTATTGAAAATTTGCCTAGCCACGGGTTTCCTCTCGACATTTTAATATTCCTAATAAACAATGTAGGACACAAAAGCCTGGGCTTAGCTTGTCAAAGGGAATTATGATAAAATATACTCCCACAATGCAAATATTATCTCCGAGATTAGCTTGCAATAAATAGTGCAAACAACATGCAAAACAAAAACAAAGCATTCTCTCTATTGTACACATTGTTCGTCGTGTAGCCTTTAACCATTCCATATCCTGCCTATGCACGCACTACACCTAGAATGCGAATTAGTCATCCATTACGCAAAAAATGCAAATTTTAATTAGATCATTAGGTTAATCATTTCTCTATTAGATGATTCAGAGATTCAGATTCAGAAAATAGGATGCAGAACACGTTGTTTTTTTTGTATGACGTACGTAAATTCATGTCAATCGGACTGAATTGGATTTCACTAACGTCCAACGTCCACGTCTATGCACAAAGAAATATGTGACTCCGATTCGGCAAATGACCTTAAAACTTCCTTCAAGGATTTGTGTACTGAAGTCCTTAGAAGAAGGAAGACTGTAGGACAGATATAATATTGTACACGTTGCACACGACTTCGACCAAACCAAACCACCAACTCCATTATCAATTGTCAAAGGAAAGGACCAGGAATAGGTTCTGAATTCCATTATACAGATCCAGAACATCATGGAGCGGCGAGCGGCGGCAACGCGGCAAGCGATCAATAGGACATACAAGGGGATAGGTTTCTGGACAGAAATACATGCGGGGTTCATCGTTTCAGCTTTGAGAAGATGTGAGCTGGGTTATAATTATAATCTTGGGGGGTCTACGGATGATTCGCCGTTGGAGTTTTGACCTCTGCGTTAAGATCGGCATATTCTGAACGTTTTAAATAAGAAAAATCAGCAACGAACAGCATCCCCGTATAACTTATCTGTGTCAGTGGACGATTTAGGAGCCGCACGAAATCATTCGTTGCAAGTTCGATCTGTGACGCCTTAAATTAGCCAAATTGTTAAAACCAAAATGACCCAACCCTCATCTAAAATCCATGAACTTATCCATTCTACAGAATCAAGACTATAATCTATAATCCAGCCCGATGGAAATAGTTTGTCATGATCATGATATGAAATCCTATAGCAAAAATGTTAATCGCGGATGACGCATACTCTACCTTTCCTCAGCCGATACTAATTGGAAGGATATAAATAAATACTATCCTTTTGTCCATTTCAAACGTAACGTTATTAAAAATACACTAGGTATTACAAACGAAAAGGAATTACGTGTACAGGGATGGTCCAATTTGGACCTACCTGTGAAATAGATGCATGTACTTTGCGGACAAAAATAACCGGTGAACGGTGAAACGAACCAGGATGCAATATTCATTTCGATGACGAAACAATAAAACCAAGAAGCATTAAGCCGGGAGTAGGTACCAACATGCAAAACGATGCACGTGAATTTTTGGAGTTCCTTCTAAACGATTTTCAAGAATAGGCATTGGGCATTTCCTAATAACTCGAGCGGAATAGTATTCGGCGAATACAACGACAAGGGGTACAGGTACAGCGAGGAAGGATATGCCATGCGTTATTCAGGTAGCATATGCGATCTATAAAAACTAAACCGTGCATATTACCACAAATACTGTGGTTACCGAAAATTTTAACGCTGAATAATACGAAAGTTCGTGGACGCTATAAATCTGCAATAATAGCGTGTTTTTCAGAGTAACTAAATATCAACCAATAGGCAGATTCACTTCAAAATGAACGTCCTAAAGTGACAATACAGATTTATCTATGCAATATTCAACGCTTGACCAACTTTGCAATAAACTAGTTCATATTGAAATCTACAGGCGAATTCAGACTCAACCACGCTCATATTTCAGTGTCATTTGTATTGTGGAATGAATGGAATCCATCATGGAGCTCATTTGAATAGGAGAAACTCAGTGGTCTGAAAGGAGATTGGATGAAATGAAACGGTGAAGTGGAGGTGGAGTGAATAAAGCTTCCTTTTTTAATAATCCGATTTCGGAATGGGTTTTTTGCACGAAATGTGTCTATATGGATCTATCTAGGCATGGACTGTATCGATTATGGCACAAAATCCACTGAATTGTGGGTCCTTTCTGCAAGGATTTGAAAAGGCTTACTGACGCGTTTCAGGAAACGATCGGATTTAGGGGGTCGTTGTTGGGGAATTCCGCTACAGGTGGATTTCTTTGTATGCTCAAAAATTCTATGAACATTGTTGCATTGTATTTTGTATTGATTCGAGAATTCGACGCTTTTGATGTCCTTCGCTAAATTCGAGTAAATAAAAATAAATACAAAAATACGTTCGGCCTTCGTATACACGAAAAAGTTATAGTGCAAAAAAATACAGCACCTGACAAAGAGATGACTAATAGAGCCAGAATAACCAGAATCAATCTTGAATCCAACTGTGGCCTGTCCTGTCTATTGTGCAAACATCCGCAAAAGTGTCAAAACATTCCGGGGCACTGCACACCGTGCTTCTATATGACAGAAGCACACGCTACTTCTAAATGTTAAACCGTAAGGTAATGCGACAATTGTAACTTCCCTATTTTGACCAATTCTAGATTAACCAAAAACTCCACAATGCAGAAATTTTTCAGATTTGTTTTTTAAAAAAATGACTGATTTTGCGCCTAAAAATATTAGTTTCCATTTGCCACATAAAAACCGCTGCTACAACGAAATTGTCAAAGAACAAAATATAACCCTTAACAACGACACACGTTAAGGCTTTCGGGAAACCAGCGGATATCCTCTAGGATAGGACCGAGCAAAACAACCATATTTATTGGAACCGGAACAGAAGGACATGTCAAGTAGTTCTAGTCTTACCGTCACTTGGAAAATGCTAAAAGCAAAATAATACAAAACAACAACAAAAGAATAAAAGCACTCAGCAATCAATCATAACAATTTTTTTGTCGTTATTTCTTTCTTATTTTTCCTAACAAACGAAATGTACGTGGATTTTCTTATATCTTATAGATAGGCTTCTAAAGATATAACGCTTTATTTTTCTTCCAACTCAATTCCTTAGTTATTTTATTATTTCCCTTCCTTTCACAATAATACCAACTCTAGAACTTGTAGAGCCGCAAAGATAAGCTTCAGAGTTCCAGGTTGGAAGAAATCCTGAATATACGCCAGAGCGATCACACCAGGGCAGGGATGTAATCCCGAAAGCTTTACCTTAAAATCCATAACCAAACAGAAACATAACTACTCAAGCGTTTTCAGAGTGATAACTGCACTACTGCAGAGGTTATCAATATTAATGCGTCTTTGCGAGGATTGAATTGACTTATATTCAAGTCGGAGTCCCGAGATCGCTCACGGGTTTTACGATTTGAACTTTGAACGTATGCTGCAAGAGCATCTTGGAATTTCAAAATGGTCAAATGTCAACATTGAAAATTACTAGCTGATTAACTGGGGAGTTATATAAACTGGATATATTTTTAGAGAACTTCAACGACAAACCGACAGACGAGCATGCAACAGTTGAACATATCTTATAGATTTACAAGATTGCTTCTAATTAATATATATGAAGGAAATCAAATTATGTGGTTTGGTTTAGCTTGGTTTGTGGTTAGGCTTTGATTGAGCTTAGAGATAGGCAAATAGCAGAGTAGCAAGTCAGGTGCAGTCAACCACAAAATTTGAACTCCGATAATTGAAAGTCAAGTCACTTGATGTTTGTGGTCTAAGGAGGATATTACCATTCCGATGGGAAGATGAGATGAATTTACCATTGCTATTGCAGGGTGATAGAATTTCAACGGCTGTATAACTGAATATTCTGTTTCTCTGATGCTATTACTGCTAGTTTCGGTCAGACACTATAATTTGTAATAAAATTACGCGGTTTCGAGATGTAATTACGGCCAGCGGCGTTGGACACTCAGCTCTGAATATGTGAATTATTTAGAATATGAGGTCTTCTTGGCAAAGAAAGTCAAAATATCTCGACATGGATTTTGGTGGCTGTTCAATGTAACATGCACCAGAAAGTCGCGTAATAAATGTAGCATTTTCTGTTGCAAAAAGTTCGTGAAATGTAGGATTTGTTTAAACCAGTATTTCCACATGGGGACAATAAATATCTAAGCAATTAATGTTGAGCTCGCAACTGAATCTGGGGAGAGCCCTAAATGTTAAGAGAAAGTACAATACAGAGATTCCGGAAAGGAATTTGCTGAAAAACTAATTTCAGAGTAATAAATTAAATGTCCGCTGAATCTGACATGTCCGAATTGTTGTAATGAGTTCGAGATCAACTAAACTTTGATTTTATGACCTACGCGATTTCAGCCAATATTTGAGTAAAACTAATTGTAGCTATCAAATATACTAATAGCTTCAAATTATTTAACCTACAAAACCTCAATGACAAGGAAAATGCTATATTGGTATGTAATTATGGTATTTTAACTAGTCGTAAATTTTTTATAGGTAGTTATAATTAACCCAATCAACTAACTAGCTATTCGTTTTTCCTTGTAATGCTGGTAATATTCGAGCTGCTGATGCTTTAAGGAGGACCGATTTTTATCAAAATACACGCAATATACTGTAGCCTTGTTTAAGTTGGTTAGGTTCAGGCTATTTAGGTTATCTTTGTTTAAAGTTAGATTGTGTTAGGTAAATAAGATGACTGTTATTCACATAGGTAAATACAATGCGCCCATGCAATATCGTGAAGCATAAAATAAATGCATTGTTTTGATAGATTTTTAAAGAAAAATGCTGAAAAGGTTGCTGCTTCTTGCTAATCACCCAAATGACGAAGAACCGCCCGCTATTTCCATTCCACTTGAATTAAATTATATCCTAAACTTGACAACACAATTTCAATTAAGCAACCCTGTTGTGCTCAAATACTCCGGATTGACTTAACTTGCAAGGCAGTATACGGACAATGCAGTCGTGCCTAAACACAAGAAATACCTTAGCTCCTACCGAACTGTAAGAAAAATGCTGAGAGAAAATAAAATGTAGGACAGACGAAGAAAAGTTTTCTTGAGTCTCATTCCTTATCATCATCCTGATAAGGAGCTCCCACTTCCACCTGTCCTCTCCTCAGTCAAAATCAATAGGCTTTCCCAAGAACAATGTTCTTATGTTTGTGGGTCTGACGTCAAGGGAAACGAAGAGTTCTTAAATCAAAACCACACACGGAAAGAGAAAACTAACATATGGACTACAATAAGACAATCAATCTCGGCTAAAGTCAACCTCATTCACTTTTCTTGGACTTCTTCACAAGGCACCGAGGTACTCACTTAATTAATTGAAGAAATTGAATTGGAATTCAAGAATCTACAGCCCACAGCTATTCATAGCGGGACAGTTCATAGCGACGAAATCATTTAGAGGCGACCAGTGACTAACAGGACTGTTCATACCAGGGTCAATTCTAGGCACCCGTTGTACATAGATATGTAGATTCATCGCCCTTTTCATAAAAACTTCGATTCATTGCGGCGACTGTTCATAGCGGCGAGTGTTCATAGCGGCTACTGTTCATAGCGGCGTCGCCCTATGTGATCAATTCATAGCTACGACTGTTCATAACCCATACCGCCCATTCTTTATTTGGTCGATTCATTGCCCCCTATGTTCATAACCCCCATTGTTCATAGTTTGTTCAATTTATAGCCACCAACTGTTCATAGTGTGGTCAATTCATAGCGGTGACTGTTCATAGCCGGGACTAATTTTAGCGAGGATTGTGCATAGCTGCCCGAATTTACAGCAATACAGCTTTGAACTAAATCCGCTATGAACAGTCGTGATACCGGAAGCCCAACATGGTCGAGTTGTTGTGTTTCAGTGACGTGAAGTAGGTCCTTGACTTCGAGGACAACTTGTCTATAGGAATTGCATGGGATTCTTCGTAGAAAATCTTGTGCGTCCTCTTATTACAAAGCATGCAATCTGAAGTATAATTAAAATTGCACTGCGTTTCCTCAGTCTGAATTGAAGGATATATCAAATTGTACACGTTTTAATTTAATTTAATCACAAAAATCCCCCATGATTGAACGAATTGCATATCTCAAAACCACAACCCAAGGAATCACGTGTGGTATGTGGTAATTAAGGAAAGAGTCCAAGGAAATGCAACTCCATGCCCTGTGGTTTACATTTACAGGAAGTTTATCATGTAATTCTCGAGAGAGAAATTCTGTGTATTTAGATTAGATACGTTTTTCTGGGTTAAATGGTGTGCACTATCATTATAGCTTTACAGTGCAAATGCCGAATAATTATCGGCATGACGCCATCACACGTGTACAGTTCATGCATTATATTAAAGAGCAATTAATGGGTCGTACTAAATTACCAGCAGGGTTAGTAATTAAATATTGAGCATTGGACAGACTGTGACGCAGAGGAAAGGCGGGGAAATTTAAAGGTCAAACGCTACTATAATACGGGCACTAAGCCATCCCATACACTTACGTGCTTATATAGATAAAGCCCCGTAAATGAACCCATGAATGCACTCTCCTGCCCAGGTCCAAAATCAGAGTTCCGAGAAAACTTTGACCATTATTGAGGAGGCTTGGTGGGATTGGATTATATAGTGACAAGATAAGTTGTTCTTAGTCCATGTTACCCGGGTTGAAGCATCTATATTAGTGTGCAAGGTCTGTGGAGTAAGAAGAAAATCTGAACTTTTTAGAGGATGCGGAGAAAGTCCCTCTCGACCAGCTCTAGTCAACCCATAAACTTAAGTAGGTAACATTGAGAACTAAAAGTCAAAGAGGAGCAGGGACAAAAACAGTGGAGTTGGGGCATACAAACAGCAGCTTTCACTTTTACTACCTATGCTACGGGTCTCTCTGGCTTAACTCCATCTCCCTGCTCATATCTATATCGGTGTATAAAAGAAAGCGAGATAGCTTAATTCTATGCCAGCGTCAGTTGACTAATATCTCGACGAGGAATTTACATAATTACATATTTTCAAAATCAAAATCATTAAAATTAATGATATGTAGCAGCAGTTGCGGTACACAAAAAACGCACAAGATAAGATGTCACAAAAAGTCGCGAAAAAATTGAGTTAGACTGGATATTTAATTTGCACCCCTGCTGTTTCTTGCTTTCGCAGTATATAGCTTTCATGTGATTATAAAATGATGAATATGCTCGCAACGATTGTTTCATTTCGCGCTATATTTCAAATGCAGAATTTATAAGCCAGTTAGATCCATACAGTAATGAGAAGCCACGCCTCAAGGGCACAGCCCTTTTAAGCACTTCGTGCAGGGCCCAAGGCCTGGTTGAAATTAGCCAATTAAAAGAAGTAAAAAATTCTACAAAATCCTACGTTACGTTACGTTGGAATTATAGCGCAAACTCTCTATTATCTCAACCTGACGATGGTAACCTAACTGATACCTACTGGAATACATACTGGAATTGTATGACATTTTGCCAAAAATTCGTACCTTACCTTAATTAAGTCATGAATCTGTATTTTCAACGTATGGACTTGAACACATCTGCCCTAAACCTTAACTCCCTTTCTCCCTGACTCGTCTTCATTTCATATGGAAAGCCCATAGAGACTCGAGTCACACATACCTCCGGACATTACTGCACTCACATGAAAGTGAGAGCTTTCTCTCGTTCAACGTTCAGCCTCCTACATACCAGCCACCCAGCACTTGACTCGAATCTCCAGGCAGATAGACGACGAAAGAGCATTTTAAATTTATAAACCAAGTCTACCTACACACAGCTCGTCTCATTTCATTCCTACACAAAAGGTCGGTCTACATAAGAGTTTCCGGATCGAAAGTCAAGTCAACGGAGTTGACGTTGGTTACGTGATACTGGATCCAGTTCCAGGCAGACTAAACTTTGACTTACTATCCTCGCTGTAAAACTGCGCTAGCTCCAGATTTGGAGCTTATCTTTATTTCATGCATAGAGCTTAATAAACCGTTTCTCTGAGAATACAGATAGGACGTTCGTGATTGACCTTTTGGATTTTCTACGTGTGTTCATTTCAATAAATTTCTTATGCCATGAGTGAAACTTCTGCCAAATTAGCAAAATTACCTAAATGTAACCTAGAGGCCCCACCTACCTACCTGAATATTGAGATTCCGAAAAGTCCTTGCCTAACTCGAGGAATTAAATCCGGAGTCGCTCAATTTCTCAACTGGGCTGGGAAGCCAAGTTCAAACCTAAACTCCAAATAATGTCCATGCCCTAATATGTAATCTAAATCTGCATTCGCGCATTGCATATATGCGATATGTACCAGTAACTTTTCTACTATCAAATTGACTGAGCGGAACCGTCAGTAAACGTTTTAGCAGGAAACATGCATGAGTAAAGGTCATGAGGCTTGTTCACCTTCCAGAAATAATATTTGGAAGTGGCGTGTGGTCTTGGGTTTTTGTCTAAAGTTAGACGGCCTAAACCCGCCAACTAAACCCATGAGTTACTTTGGGGATGGGTTGATCAAGGGATGATTGAATAGACTTTTCCTTTCCTACCCCATTTTATATTAAACTCAATCTAATTTCAGATTCTCACGAACACAGAAGAAGAACAGAGAACAGGAATGAGGTTCTAGTTTCGAGTCCGTGTGGCATGCCGCTCGAATATAAGCTGGATTCTGGATTGTAGACCTAGACCCCACACTATGCGGTGATGCAGTCAGCTAGCTATATCACATGGCGTGACTTTCACCGTCACTTGGTTTTGGCTTTCGCTTCGAGTTTTTTTTTCTTTGGTGAGAGAGACATTCAGAGTCACATCTCGCATCCCAGAAAAAATTCTGTTGGATCAAAGGCAGAATCAAAAACCAAGAGTTTTCTCTGGGGAGCATCACCGTGAATTGAAAATCCTATTTATGAATGCTAATCCGGAAATCCGGCTCAATACGTCATTTAGGACCTGTTCAAGTTATGTTTGTTACACAAAATGACTCATATTTGATCGCGACGTTTTGCCATGAAACTGAATTGCATAACATGGATGGATTGCCGGCTTCAGACTTTGTTTGAACAAGTTTCAATGACGTGAGACTCCAGTTTTGCATAGGTAGTTCATTGTGATCTGATCTCCACAGTATGCAAAGGGAGCTTGGGTCTATCTATAGCATAATAAATGATGCGGAAATTGGATTGTGCCTCGGTTCACGATATTGAATTCCTGGCCAGGTTCAATTCACTCCAGTCACTCGAGTCACTGGGTGTCAGTTGTTTGCTACACTATTTTCCAGCAATGAGGTAGGTAGGAATATTCTTATCTTTTCCCAACAAGTTACGTAGGTACGCTGAATAACCTGATAAGAAGTTTGGAAATCGAGTTGAGCGATAGGCCTCAGGAGCGTTCAGAATTTCATTCAACCAATTCCTGGATTTTTTGTATGCAAAACTTTTGTAATCGAAATCGGATCATAATGTTGATACGCAGATACATTAAGGCTGTTCTTATGTTCAAATTTTTTGGTAGGTATCTTATAGTGTGAATTAATGGACAAACTAAGCCTTAAAACGAAATATCCTGAATCTTCATGAATACCTATAGGTCAGTATCCGCTTTAACTTGTTTTGAACATTAACTATAGGAATCAATATTTTTCTGCCCTAATTTTTAACACGTTTTGCCATAAATCCAAATCGGTATTTCAGGTCGTTCATTGATTTTATTGAAATTAGTTACGCGATTTATGCTAAGAAAGGTCAGGATAGTTTAGATTAAGTGCATTTAGGT
The DNA here is from genome assembly GCA_034694925.1 of Ceratophysella denticulata. NCBI lineage: Eukaryota > Metazoa > Arthropoda > Collembola > Poduromorpha > Hypogastruridae > Ceratophysella > Ceratophysella denticulata. Next base: position 28,106 of record JAQFYT010000314.1, read on the forward strand.
TAGGTTTAAAAAGCTGAATACAGATGAAAACGTCGTTTTTCTAAGGACAAAACGTGTAAAAAAGTTTAGGGCAAAACTTGTTTAAATTATTGCATCTAAATTGACGGCCTAACTAACACTACGAGATACC